>PVKV010035891.1:0-16179 GCA_004027835.1 Alouatta palliata
ATATAAAAATTAGCAGGGTGTGGTGGCAGGCGCCTGTAATCCCAGCTACTCAGGAGGCTGAGGCAGGAGAATCACTTGAACCCAGGAGGTGGAGGTTGCCATGAGTGGAGATTGTGCCACTGCACTCCAGCCTAGGAGAGATTCTGTCTCAAAATAAATAAATAAATCATCATCATCATCAATCCAATGTGACAATCTTTCATGGCTTGTTACCCCAGATAATGTAGGACAGTTCTATCCCTGTGGGAGGTTGAGGAGGGCATGAATTCCTAGAGCAGAGGGGTGCCTCTTCCCCAGTTCCTCATCTAAGTTGGGGTCCCTCCAGTTGGCTCAAGTGTTGGGGGCATACTGTGTGAAGCTGTAGAACCAAGAAGCTGTAAAAAAGAAAGTACTCGTGGCTAGCACTCTCTCACCATCCCAAATGGGCTGTAGGATCCATCTGTCTGTCTATGGCTCTTCTCTCTTGATGAGGCAGACACTCCCAGTGCCTCATCTGTATTCCTCCGAGCTTCAGCGTGCTTCTGATCATCGCAGCTGCCAGTATATATGCATCGCTGTGTCAAGGGAATTTTTTCCTGGAGCCGTGGAAGGCAGCTCTTTCCACAAGCACAGGGTTTGAATTCCTGGAAATGAAGTGCTATGGGAGCGGTCCTCAACCAAAGACTCTCAGGAGTTGCTGTCTAAATGTCCCAACTCCCTTACCTCCTTGCTGGGGAGAGTTCTGAGGTGTGCATATTACACACTTTCCCCCTGGGTTAATTTCCAGTCGCTGCCGTCTGTGGCTGACTCAGTAATGCACGACTTCCTGGCTGCCTTCCCTTTCTGGTATCACTTCCCCAGTCCTGTTCTGGAGTTTCCTGGGACCACTTCCCAAATAAACTACTTGCACTAAAAGCACTGTCTCAGAGTCTGCTTCTGAGGGAACTCAAATGAAGAAACGAGGCCACCCTGGCCTCTTTCACTTTGTTCTGTGCTCTTCTTGTTACCGTTTGACTTGTCCTTTCCTCTAAACTCTATAACCTCTGAAAAAATCTCAGCTGGGCATGGTGGCTCACGCCTGTAATCCCAGCACTTTGGGAGGCCAAGGCAGGTGGATGACTGAGGTTAGGAGTTCAAGACCAGCCTGGCCAACATGATGAAACCCCATCTGTACTGAAAATACAAAACTTAGCTGGGCATGGGGGCATGTGCCTGTAATCCCAGCTACTTGGGAGGTTGAGGCAAGAGAATTGCTTGAACCTGGGAGGCGGAGGTTGCAGTGAGCCGAGATTGCCACTGCACTGCAGCCTGGGCGACAGAGCAAGAATCCATCTTGGAAAAAAAAAAATCCCATATCTCTGCCTTTTCCATGCTTTTTGTTTATTCATTTTAGTAACTATTTCTACTTTTTCATAATGCACAACATCTGTATCTCCTCATGGCTCTTACTCTGCTCCTGCTCCCTCTCCCTACAGCCTTTCATTTACTATTCCCACTGCTAACCACCTGGCTCTTCCCTAATTTCTCAGTTCAGATCCGCCAAGGAGGCATTTGATGACCCAGCCATCTTTTCTGTATAAGGCATAGGCTCCGCAGTGAATTGGCTGCACTTGGGTCAGTTGCTCACCCCCATCCAGTCAGGAGAGAGATGAGGCATGAAGGCGCAGGAGGGTTGAATGGCTGTCTAATGGGGACATTCTAGACTTTCTCCCATTCCTTCATATGGACGATTGACATTGTCTTAACTTTAAATATAACTTCCATTTCTCCTTTTCAATCAGATTGTCTTCTTAAGTCCCTCCAATCCTGAAATTTTGAAGCTGCTATGGGTGTGCATAAATTGAGACTTGGCAACCTAAGGACTGGACCCTTGGTAGGGCTGTGGGCAGGACCTTCCCTGGGAAAAGGGGTTGTCTATGAGTGTATTTGACAGGTTAATACACCAAGTCTTTCTGTGAAAGTCCTTTTTAAATGACTACAAAATGCTTGGAAAATACAAAAAAAGCACGAAGGAAGAAAATAAAAGCCACAGGAAATCCCAGCACTTCTAGATAATCACTCCTTGAATTTCAGGCACTCTCTCTCTCTCTCTCTCTCTCTCTCTCTCTGTGTGTGTGTGTGTGTGTATGTACTTTTAGAGGGAAATATTTCTTTCCCATAATAAGAGGATCGTCCTACATATGCTGCTTTTTATAACCTGCTTTTTTTTTAACCTATCACTGAACATTTTTCCATGTCATTAAATATGCTTCTTCCAGCCTCATTTCAGTGTCAGCCTGGCCTTCGGATGTGGGGCTTCCTGCCCTGCTGAGCTGCCTTCTCAACCCTCCTCTCCCCAGGACACTCAGTTGTGAAAGGCGCCGATTTGCATAGGTGAATCTAATGAGCTCATCTCACTTCCCCTTAAACATTTCAGCTGATCCGAGGCCAGGGGCTGCCATGTGGGACCCAGGCTGTCTATGGTAGTGGGAGCTTCCCCAACAGCACTGGACTCTCTGGGGAAATCACCAGTCAGCTCTCTACAGCTTCCTCATTCCCCAGATGCTATCTGCAGCTCAGGACACGATAAACTCAAATCATCAAAAACCTGAGCTGGAAGCTCCCTTAGGAGGCTGCTCCAGCCCCTCCAGCCCTGTGGGAGCCAGGCTGAAAGAGGGGAAGTGGCCCATCCACACTTAGCCAGGGAGTTGATGGCAATGTCAAGACTCAAGCTGTGTCGCTTTAACCAAGCCCGGTCTCTTCTTGCCACCATCCCAGTGCCTGTCAGGAGCTGGGGTTCTCCTCCACCCATCAGCCCTGCAAGGTGAAGTCTCCATGGCATTCCCGAGCCCCAGGATAAGCTTGCCAACTTAAAAGCCCTAGCCTGTTATAAGTAAAATTTTGATGCTGCAGAAGAAATAGCACTCAAAAATAAATCCTCTCAGGAAAGCAATTTACTTCTATAGAAGGATGTAGCTGTTGGATAGAGCGATGGTGGCCACACGCTTGCCGTGGGGAAGGGGTACTTATGCCTGACAGGGGTCGGCCCTACTGCTGTGTCATTCCCCTAGTGGCTAGGGTTAGATCGCACAAGCTAGACTAATCCTGACTGGTTATTTTAAAGAGAGCAGGGGTCCGAGCTATAGTGGCAGAATGGGTGTTTTGGAGGGAAGGACGGTTATGGGAGGGTCAGAGCAGATATCCAGGGGAGACCTAGGTCAAAGAAGGTGACCAGAGCAGGTGACTGAAGCAGGTGACCAGGATAAGTCAGGATGGAGGAGGGGGATGGGGTGGGAGAACAGATGTGGACTACTAATTAGAACCGGTGGAGAAGGTTGTTTACTGAAATTATAAGGAAGTTAAACTTTAAAATAGAGTATTAAAGAATAAGAGAGCTGAGCATGCTGACATACTGATTCTTTGAAGAGAAACTTCGGATTCACTATAACAAGCCCAAGGCTTGACCTTGAGGCAGGTAACTGCCCTACCAGCCTCCCCTGGATCAAGTCCCAGTTTTACATCCTGGGGCGTGGTGCAGTTAGAACAGCTGCCTTTCTGACTCTCTGCAGTGGCTGAGTAAACATTCTAGCAAAAGCGGGTCTTTCTGTCTTTAGGGCCTCTGTTGGTGACGTGTGCTGGGCTTTGCAAACTGTCACTAGCTGCAGAGACTCTCCTCCAGACCTCCAGGCTCTCAGTCCATGGAGCAGATTCTGGTGGCTGGAGCAAGCCCAGGAGACTGGGACAGCCCTGCTCCTCCCGTGGGCAGTTGCTCAGAGAGGCCCTCAGGGCCAGTCCGCAGCCCACGTGAGGAGTCTGGTTACCAGGGGAACCTGGAGGAGACTTTGCCCCCATGGTGATTAAAGTGTGCCTTGGGAAGCAGAGTGTGCCTTGGGAAGCAGTTCTTCCAGCTGAGAGCCAGTTCACTCAGTGTGAAATGGAAGGAGGATTATCCCTGTGCCCCATATGCAGTTTTTAGGAGTCTTGGGCTCTGTGCCTGATTGCAAGAACCCGGGGGGCCTGGCAGTTAAGCAGCATGAAAGGAATTCCAAGGCCTCATTTCCCCCTCTTTACTGAGGCAATCTTGGCCAAGCCCCAGCCCCGGGGATGCCCTCAGGGCCCAGGCGGAGCTGCGGCTGACCCATCTTCTCAGGTTGGCAGCCAGTGAAGTGTTTCTAGCTCTGCATCACCTCCAGCCGCTTGTGCCTTGTCTTCCTGGCCTCTGTCTTCCATTTGGTGGGACAAGTCTTCTCCAAGCACAAGTCCCCTTTTGTAAAACACATACAGCTTTGTTTCATCTTGAATGTACTTCCTTTCTCCTGCAGTTTTTCTTAAGGAGCAAGCAGGACCAAACAATTCCTGGTGGTAGCTGTGTCTGCTGAGAATTAATGCCATTTTGTCTTAGAGACTAGAGAAGGAGAGAATGACGGACCCTGGGGAACTGTCCTCATGGAAAAGATAGGTGAGCCAACTCTCCTGTTTGATGCATGAGATGAGATTATTCTTATTCTCTTGGTAACTGAGAGCAAAGCCCTATGCTCCCTGATCCTTCACTCAAGCAGCTTTCAGCAGGAACCCCCGCTAATCCTCACACCCACCTCTAGGCCAAGAAACTGGAATTCTTACTCTACAAGCTATATGACTTTCCACTCCTTCAAAGACAGTGTAATTCTCACCATTGCAAGCCAGCAAAAAGATTTCCACCATCACCAGTGGAAGGAGAGGCAAGCCAGAAGGAGGAGGTGAACCCCTCTGGTGGCCCAGGCCCTGGGTCTGGAGCAGGGCAAACACCTCTGAGCTTGGCTACCAAGCAGAAGCGAGAGTTGGAAGGAAGGGTAGAAACCAGGGAACAAGGAGGAGAGGAGTAGGTGGGAGAAAAGGGAGGGGATGACCTAAACAATGGAGCCCCAAGCTGGTCAACCTGCTACACAAAGTGGAAGACAGGGCTAGGAGGAGAACCAGGCTCTGCTGATGCTCACGCATGAAGGCAGGAGACCAGTGATGGCAGCATTCCAGGCAGGGCCAGTTATAGAATTTTTGAAGCCAGTATAAAATGAGATTGTGGGCCCCCTCATTCAAAAATTGTTAAGAACTTCAAGATGGAAGCCGGGCATGGTAGCTCACACCTGTAATCCCAGAACTTTGAGAGGCAGAGGCGGGTGAATCACCAGGTCAAGAGATCAAGACCATCCTGGTCAACATGGTGAAACCCCGTCTCAACTAAAAATTAGCTGGGCATGGTGGCACGTCCTGTAGTCCCAGCTACTCGTGAGGCTGAGGCAGGAGAATCGCTTGAACCCAGGAGGGGGAGGTTGCAGTGAGACGAGATCTCGGCACTGCACTCCAGCCATGGCGACAGCGAGACTCCATTTCAAAAAAAAAAGAACTTCAAGATGGAGACTGAAGAGTATTAAAGAAGGAGTGGAGCCCTTGAGCATGGGGCCCTGGTCAAGGGCACAGGTCACATGCCCGTGAAGCCGTCCCGATTCCAGGGGTGGAGCTGGTGCTTTGATGGTCTCTGGCCTAATTGAGATGCAGTTTTTTGAGATTAAAAACAAATCTTGGAAGGGACATAATAAGATGAAATCCAAGGATGGAAGTTACATCAGTAATACCTAGTTATTGAGCACTTGCTATATGTCTGGCTCTCTTCTAAATGCCTTGTGTATGTTCCCTAATTCAAACTGTATGACAACTAAATGGGGTAGACACTGTCATTATCATCATCATCATCATCATCTCCCAGCTGAGGAAACTGAGGCACTGAAAAGTTGAGCGATAGAACCACTGTGATCATTACTTACCAGGAAGGCTAAATAATTTGCTCAAGGACATCAAGCTCCTAAGTGAAAGAGCTGGGATTTGAATGGAAGGCCAGGTCCATACCCCTAACCATTTAACAATGCGGCAAAGGCCAGGCATGGTGGCTAATGTCTGTAATCCCAGTACTTTAGAAGGCAGAGGTGGGTGGATCCTCTGAGGTTAGGAGTTCAAGACCAGCTGGCCAACATGGCGAAATCCTGTCTCTACTAAAAATACAAAAAATAGACGGGTGTGGTGGCATGTGCCTGTAATCCCAGTACTCGGGAAGCTGAGGCAGGAGAATTGCTTGAACCTGGGAGGTGGAAGTTGCAGTGAGCCTAGATCACATCATTGCACTTAAGCCTAGGCAGCAAGAGTGAAACTCTGTCTCAAACCAACAAACCAACAAACCTATGCTGCAAAGCAGAGGGCATTTTCAGCCAAGGGAAGCTTCTTTATAAGGAATCATTTTCCTTCAGCAAAGGAGGTTCTAAGTAGAGGTATTCAGAGAGCCATGGTTGGCAACATTGGAAAATAGGCAGGATCCCCTTTACAAAGGGGAAGGCGGCATTGCTATGGAGTTAGATGAAATAACAATCCTCATAAGACCTATCAGTTTCTCAGTATTTGTGACAAGTCAGCAATTATGCTAACCATTTTATAAGCACTTTCAGAGCCCAGAATATTAGTGCCTTGTCCTGTTTTACAGAAAAAGAGACAAGCCCAAGGCACAAAGCTTAGAGCTGACATTCCCTGGAGTCCAGGAGCCGGGGGGCAACTCCAGATCAGTCTGCCTCCAAAGCCCTTGCTTTCAACAGCTGTAAGATACAGGTTGGCTTTTAAAGTCCCTTCTACCCATACGATGCAATAATTCTACATATCCATGGGGAAAGGCTATTGCATCTGCCTGTGAGGTTTCATTTTCACCAGTACTGATATTTTTACTGAGAGATCAGAGGCTGCCAGGGGAATCTGCTCCCTGTCTTGAGTCAGTCCTCTGTATGTAGGACCAAATCCTGGCCAGATCCTACCAATTCTTTCTTCCTCACATTTTTCAATCTGGGCTGTGTTTAAGTGATGGTGAATGCCTGTATTTCTGATTTCATCTGTGTTTAACCAGACAACTTCATAAGTGCTGGTATGTTGTCCAGAAAAGTTTGTGAAGTCTTACTTTCTGTGATCCAGGAAGCTTGTGACAACTTCTGTACCTCACACTGACCCACAAGATGTCCTCTAGAAGTTACAGAGTTGAAGCCACAAGCTAAAGGGCTTAATCCCAAGCAGAAGCGAAGGGTTCTTCCAGTTTCCTCTCTCTGCTTCCAAACTGGCCCATGGGGATTCTGTCTTATGGTTCTGGAACCGTGGGTACCAGCAGGTCCCTAGGATATTGGATTCCTAAAGAGCACGTGCCAGGACCCAGACCTCTGCCGCTCTACACACTCCCCTCTTCAGAAGAGCAATACATGTCATCTGTACCAGTGTCCAGGGCTGCTGTAACAACGGAAAGTTATTCTTTCCCAGTTCTGGAGGCCAGAAGTCTGAACTCAATGTGTCTGCAGAGCTATGCTCCCTCTGAAGCCTCTACAGGAGAAGTTGTTCCATGCCCTTCTCCCAGCTTCTGCAGCTGCCAACAATCCTGGTGGTTCTTTGGCTGTGGATGCATGGCTCCCATCTCTGCATTGATCACCCCAAGGCCTTCTTTCTGTGTCTCTGCTTTTTCTCCTCTTTTTTTCTTCTTTAAGAGACAGGGTCTTGCTTTGTCAGTCAGGTTGCCATGGTGCCATCATAGATCACTGCAGCCTGGAACTCCTGGGCTCAAGTGATCCTCCTGCCTAAGCCCACCAAGTAGCTGTGGCTGCAGGTACATGTCATCATACCCAGCTAATTTTTAATTTTTTAGAGATGGGATCTTGCTGAGTTGCCCAGGCTAGTCTCGAACTCCTGGCCTCAAGCAATCCTCCCACCTTGGCATCCCAGAGTTCTGGGATTATAGGTGTGAGCCACCATACTTGGCCTCTTCTTCCTGTTTTATAAGGACAGCAACCATTAGCCTATCCTAATCAAATATGACTTCACCTTAACTTGATTACCCTGCAAAGACCTTATATCCAATAAGTTCATGTAGGGGAGAAACTACAATTTCTCCCTTCTTATGTTCTTATTTGAGACCCTCTCTGGAAAACAAAAGTCAGATTATCAAAAGAGAAACAAGAAGAAATTTATCAATGTGAGCTCCACCTATCATGCAGGAGAGGCCTCCGTTCAAAAGTATTTCTCTCTCAAGTTAGTGGCTTAGAGGCCTTGCTTAAATAATATTTTAACAAAGAGCCGTAAATCCTATCTAGTGACAAGACAAAGGGGAGAGCAGTTTCAGTGTTTGAAAGGTGGGAAAATGTGGGAAGAGAGTAAAATCTGTTCCTAGAGTTTCCTGGTGCTGGCAGGTGCTTTCTCTGGGCTGATAAGCAAGTGCCGTGTCTCAAGTAAGGAAGGAATCATGCCCATCGTCAGGCAAGTAGAGGCCCAGGCAGCGTTCCCCTGCATTTTCAATGTAATTGACTTAACAATCCTCAGTATCTTAAGAGTAAATATTTTGGTTTCCTGAATTCACAGGGACCTCAAGTTAGCACATCAACATATGCTTTTTTTTTTTTTTTTTGAGATGGAGTTTTGCTCTTGTTGCCCAAGCTGGAGTAAAATAGAGCAATCACAGCTCACAGCAATCTCAACCTCCGAGGTTCAAGCCATTCTCCTGCCTCAGCCTCCCGTGTAGCTGGGATTATAGGCACACACCACCACATGCAGCTAATTTTTGTATTTTTAGTAGAGACGGGGTTTCACCCTGTTGTCCAGGCTGATCTTGAACTCCTGACCTCAGGTGATCCACCCACCTCAGCCTTCCAAAGTGCTGGGATTACAGGTGTGAGCCACTGTGCCCAGCCGATGCATATTTTTAGGGAACACAATCCCACCCACACATGGCCCCTACCTCAGTGAACACACACAGTGACTGAGGATGTGCAGTGTGTATATTGCTAGATAATCATATAGCATTTCCTGTTTGCCAGCACTGTTTATCATTTAATCCTACAAGTAGGTTCTGTGAATATTTCCATTTTACAGATGAGGAAACAGATGGTCAAAGAGGTTAAGCAGCTTGCCCAAAATCACACTTCACTACCAAGAGCAGAACTGAGCTTCATGCCCAGGTGGCAATGCTCTGAAGTCCCAGGTGATTCACCAGGACATTGTGCAGACTGCAGGGAGCAGAGGGAAAAGGAAGTCTAAGCCTTTATGTCATCAAGAGCTTTAGACCCATTGAGACCAAGGCACTCTGCAAAGGGAAGCGGTGGGTCCATGCTGGACATTGTGGTTTCTGATGGATCACTTCAGGTCATTTATCTGAAGCTGAGTTTCTTCATCTATCAGACAAGACCATGGAAGCTGCCCCACCTATCTCAAAGAACAACCGTGAGGGCTTGTGCTGGCCCTCAGAAGCCCTCTACCCATGTGCTGTAAACTGCCCATCCACCTCCTTCAGGTCTGCCCAACTTCCACCATGTTAGAGTGTGCTTCCCTGGCCGCTGTACCTACACTAGTGCCACCCACCCTACTGTTGTTCCTTGGTGCTGAAAAGAAGAACCACGTTCAAAGAACTTTTCTCAGCAAGGCGATTATACTTTATGCAGAAAGGGTGCTTCTCAGAAGTCTGATTGCCAGGAGAGCACATTGAACAAAGAAAGGCAGAAGTGTTTATCCCTGATGCATTGGGTCCTTACTGCTATGTCCCATCTCCATTGACTGGAGCTGGACAGCACAATCTAGACTGATCCCGATTGGCTAAAAACTTAAAACTTTCCTAAATAGGTAAACATATGATGGAGAACAAAGAAAGGAAGGGGTTTGCTTACAGGAAACTATGAGAATAATAACATTTCCAAATAAGGAAGAGGTGTAGGCTGTAAGCCAGGAAATGCCTGAGCATGTTCGGACATGTCTGAGCAGGCTATAGGCCAGAACAAATAACTTGGTTAAAGTAGAAGGACATAGAATGTACATATTCCCTTACTATATTTAACAGCTACATAGGGCTTAACAAAGAGTTATTAGTAAAAAGCAAGGAAGCTTGAAGGAAGTTAGTTTTTAAAAGAAACTATTATTTCTAACACATTATTATTTGATCTTTAACAAAAAGGGAAACTTTGAAGAGGAACTTTTTTACTTTTCACACTACCATCCCTTTTATGTCTTTCCCTGAAACTGACTACCTGACTTAGGTTTATTTGTTTATGGTCTACCTTAACCCCTTTAGAAGGTAAATTCCTAGGGAGCAAGAGCTTTGTCTATTTCTTTCTATTGCACTCGCAGGCCTCCACCAGTACCTGCCATGTAGCAGGCTCTCAGTAGTACCTCTTGACTGAATAAGTGAATAGCTTCATGTAAAGTGGTGCTTCCTTCTCCATTACATGACTGGAGTGGAGGAGGAACAGCTTTTCCACTAGAATGAAAGCTCCAGGAGAACAGGAAACTGAGGGTACTCAAGATGCATATGTATTAAATGAATGGAAGAGGAAAAGACTGATGGAGAGACGAAAACCACACTGTCCCCTCCTCTGACGCTCAAAGAAGTTCGGGAAAGCTGCAGCTGGACCTGAGCTGGGATTGGGAGAAGGAAGAGGAGCCCTGTACCCCGAAAGGATGGGCTGTGAGCAGGCGAGGTGAGGGGTGGTGGGGGGGAGGCAACGGCAAGACTCAGTGAAACGTCAGGAGCCTGCCAGATTTGAACAAAGCATCATGGGAGAGAAGTGGACGGGTCGCCTCTGACTATGAATTACTTACATGCTGAGTGAAATGAAACATATTTTCTTCCCAGCCATATGCATCAGTTACTTCACTAATAAAGGATTTTAAAGTGTGGAATAATGAGAGCTATTGAGTTTAACTGGTCTTTTCCCAACATCCCCCCACCCCCACCTCCTATCACCAATGATCTCAGGCTCTGCTCAGGCTGGGGCTGGTTTATAATAACTTCTCAGGCAATTAAACTCATCCAATTTGATAAGTCTGAATATTTCAGAGGATCCTGTTACCTCCATCTTTGGGCCTGGAGGCCTACATTTTCTCATTAAACCTAACTGGCTTGTAAGAGAAGCCGACATCTGGGTGATAAAGCAGGCAGGTTCTCTATCTGCTCCTGTCTCTCTCTCTGATTGTGGGTTGCTAAACAGCTTCAGCCTGTCTCTCTGGGGGTGCTGGGGTTTCACGGACCGGGAGGAAGCTCCCTCCCCTGAAGCGCCACTCCTCTTGCTGAGAATTCTCCTTTAATGCAGGTCAACACCTTTCATTCCAGCTCAGAAAGACAAGGCCGAAAATTCAAAATGCCCCAGGAGAAGCAAAGTACTGGTTTAAATTAACACTAAAGTGCAAATGACTGAGCGCAGACCTTTTGTCCCTGGAAGGCAGATTTTAAAAAGCAAGGAGAGAGAAGGTGATGTGGGAAAAGAGAATGGATTTTTTACCATCTCAGTCCTTCCACTCACTACCCTGGGGCTTGGAGGGAGTTAATTAACCTCTCATCTGTAAAAACATGAGAAAGTTTCTGTGGCCAGAGGAGCTGCCTGCAGCTTCCAGGCTATGCCGATCCCACCCTATCTCTGTGCCATTTCTCAGCGACCCCTGGGTCTGCAAGGTCCCTCCCCTTTCCTCACCTGCCTTCTCGTCGTTCCACTTCCCTGGACATCTTTCCAGGGTTGGATGGCTGTCATCAAGTTCACATAGTGAAAACAGTTACAGTTGGCCTTCAAACAACATGGGTTTTAATTATACAGGGCCACTTATACATGGATTTTTTTTTCCAAACAAACACAGATTGAAAATACAGTATTCTGGCTGGGCGTGATGGCTCACGCCTATAATCCCCACGCTTCGAGAAGCCAAGGTGGGTGAATCATCTGAGGTCAGGAGTTCGAGACCAGCCTGTCCAAAATGGCAAAACTCCGTATCTACTAAAAATACAAAAGTAGACAGACTGGTTGTATGGCGCCTGTAGTCCCAGCTACTCGAGAGGCTGAGGCAAGATAATCGCTTGAACATGGGAGGTGGAGGTTGCAGTGAGCTAAGGTCGCACCATTGCACTGTAGCCTGGGCCGCAGAGTTTGTTTTGAGATTGTCTCAAAAAAAAAAAAGAAAAAGAAAAGAGAAAATATAGCATCCTCTGGATTGGAAACCCACAGATATGGAAGGCCAACTTTTCCTATATACACGGATTCCGCAGGGACTACGGTGTGACTTTCTTATGCACAAATTTTGGTATACGGGGGTACAGGAACAATCCTTTCTTTTATACCAAAAGATGACTGTATTTACTTGTCAAGTCACTCCCCCTTTTTCCCATCCCACCCGCCTCTGTCCACAGACACCTACCCCAGACAGACAGTGATGACCTAGAGGGTGCAAACCCTTCCTTGTTCTCCTCAGGTCACCATGAAGAAATCAGCAAATGTCTCTTCAACAACTGGGAATTACTTCTGTTAAGGAAAAATTTTCAAAACTTGAAGACTACATGCCTTTAAAAAAACTTTACTTTTCATTGACACATCACAATTGTGTATATTTATGAGCTTTTCATGTGATGTTTGTTTTAAGGCAGAGTCTCACTATGTTGCCCAGGCTGGACTCAACTTCCTGGGCTCAGGTGATCCTCTAGCCTCAGCCTCCAGCACAGCTGCGACTACAGGCATGTGGCACCATGCTGGGCTTTTATGCGATGTTTGGATGCAGTCTTCTGCATTGCCTTTCAGTGACACACTGATGCATCCAGTTTCACCAAGGATCATTTAATTCTCTAAGAAAAGTTATCTATGTTTGATTTTGCTATTTACTATTGAATAAAGCCAAGGCACTGAATATCACATGTTATTAACATACAGATTTTCATTCTGCAGAGATGGAAATAATTTCTTCCTGGTAGAAAAGGTAAGCTATGGTTTAATTGTCACGTAGACCATTAACCACTTTTGCACCTAACTGCCAATCTTATTCGAACAGCCTCTGTCTGTTTTTTTTTCTTTTATCTCTCAATGCCTCAAATATTATTGAAATCGGCTTTGCCATTTTATTAGTTCCCTCATTATTTAGTGAGTTGAATGATAAGATTTCGATATGTATTCATTCTATATTTTAGAAAAGCCATGTTTTTTAGCTTTGTGAAAATCATATTTTGATCTCCTGCAGTTTAGGGAGTCCTAAATAATGTCAGCCCCAATCACTGTGTTTTCTTTTTTAAAAAAAATTTTTAGAGATGTGGTTTCATTCTGCTGCTCAGGCTGGAGTGCAGTCATAGCTTACTGCAGCCTCAAACTCCTGGGTTCAAGCGATCCTTCTGCCTCAGCCTCCGAAGCAGCTGAGACTACAGTCACACACCACTATGCCTGGCTAATTAAAGACAAAATGAAACTGTAGATGCAGGGTCATGCTGTGCTGCCCAGGATGGTCTTAAACCCCTGGCCTCAATTGATCCTCCTGCCCAAGCCTCCCAAGTAGCTGGGCTTACAGGCACAAGCCACCATGCCTGCCTATGTTTTTGTAAAAGCTAAGCCTTGTGCTAAACACTTGATATCCATTAGCTCATCTAATCCTCATCACAAACTTATAAAGCAGATCTTTATTTTCTCAACGAGGAAACTAAGGCTCAGAGACACTAAGTAACTTGGTAAAGCCAGAGACACAAACTGCATGCCAGGAACTTTATCTACTCTCTTTCATTCTCATCACAATTCTGTGACCCAGGTATCATGATCCCCATTTTCTTTATTAGAAAACTGAAGTTTAGTTACTTGGTATCACCATTCATAAATGAATAAAACTAGGATTAGAGGCTCAACACTTATCTACTCAGCTATACTGTTTCTTCATTGACTGGGTGACTTAGTTTATGGGGAAGTCCATGATGCCCAGCACATTACAGAAAATATTTATTTCTCTTCTGTTGCAAAGTTTGATAGTGAGGAGATGTAGTTCAGATTGTTAGATAGCCCCATGAAAATGTATCCATTTTCCCTTTCTTCCATAAAAACAGATCCCACAATTTTTAGCTGGGTATTGACCATCCCAAATAAGGATTACGTTTCCCAGCTTGCTTTGCAGCTGTGTGACCAACTGATTAACTTTATTAACTTTTGGCCAATAGGAAGTAAAAACTGTCACAAGGCTCTTTCCGGGACCTTCCTTAAAAGTTGGTTGATAAGCACCTTCTTCTCTATGCCTTTCTCCCCCACCCACTTACTAGGGACATGAGTGTGAGGTCTGGTGCTCTACCTGTGACCCTGTGCCCTACAGGAGCGACACTGGATCTGGGGAAGGTAGAGGTCTGAACCAGAAGGAGGCTGGGTCTCCAAGGGCTTAGTTAAGCATCCCACCAAACCCAGAAGGCTTACTTCGTGGCCTTCATGTGAGGGGGAGATAAACTGCTGCCTTGCTGAAGCCACTGTTTTTTTAGAACCTCTATTGCTTGCAACCCAAAGTATCCCAACAGATACACAAAGAAAGTGGCGAAGAAGCCTCAGAGGCGAAATTGGCCTTCTGCACGGAGGTGCCTGGGGATGGTCTTGACACTAAGAACCAGCCAGAAGGCCCTGAAGAAACCAGCAGCAGGAGCTGTCAGGAAGACAGATGTTGAATGGGTTCTGACAGCCACGGCTCACCCTGACTTGCGTCACGGCACCCTCTGCCAGGCCTGCTATTTTTGTAGCATTATCAGGAGCAATGACATTACAGCTCCATGCCAGCACCCACTGTCTGTCCTCTTCTGAGTGGAAAGAAGTGTCACATCACCAAAACCATCATGGGCAATCTGGTAAGCACTGGCTTCTCTTCTTGTGAGCATGAGGAAGAAGCACCTTCTGTTCTGCTCCTCTGGGCTTTGCCCATTGGCTGTGCAAAAACAAAACATGTCGGTCTCTTCAACAGTGATCCGCAGGGCAGGGTACAGAGCTTCTGAACTTCCTAGAAATCTAAAATTTTGCCTTCTCCCAAAAAAGGCTGCGGGAGGAAGAGCAGGATTTGACTCCCCTGCATATTCGGACCAGGCTTGGGAGAGCTGAGGAGATGGCATTGTTTGGCCAGGAGTTTTAAGACTTCTTCCACGACAATCCCAACAGAGGTGTCCTCTGCCGGGACTGCATCTGCCTCCGCTGCTGGGTGCCCACTCCTGCCATCTGGCTGCCTTTGGTAATGTCCTGGCTTCGTTACATACTTTGCTGTGTGATTTTGGACACAATGTTCCTCACCTGCAAGATGGAAATTGTGACAGTTTCTATTTCAAAAGGCTGTTATGAAGACTAAATGAGATATTTCAAGTGAAGCTTTTAGATTCCTGGCACACAGTAAGTGCTCAATAAATAATGTCTGTTATTTTTGTTACGGAGTAATAATAATATAACAAAGGGCCTACCATGTGCTAGACACTATACTAAGTTTATATAGTTTACTATATAAACTCTTTTTAAAAAATTCTTTGAGTCTGTCTTTCTTGGTCGCCCAGGCTGGAGTGCAGTGGCACGACTGAAGCCTCTACTTCCCAGGTTCAAGCAATTCTCCTGCCTCAGCCTCCCAAGTAGCTGGGACTACAGGTGTGCGCCACCACACCTGGCTAATTGTATTTTTAGTAGAGACGAGGTTTCACCATGTTGGCCAGGCTGGTCTTGAACTACTGACCTCAAGTGATCCACCTTGCCTTGGCTTCCCGAAGTGCTGGGATTATAGGTCTGAGCCACTGCGCCTGGCCTATATAAACTCTCTTTGAGTCCAATGTCTCCATGAGGACTACTACTGTTACCACCACAACCCTCATTTTATAGATAAGAAAACTGCAGCATGGCTGGGACATACCTTAGTCCATTTTCTGCTGCTATAACAGAATACCACAGACTGAGTAATTTATCAGATAAAGAAGTTTGACTCATGGTTCTGGAGGCTGAGAAGTCCAAGGCCAAGGAGTCTGTGTCTGGTGAGGGTCACCCCATGGCAGAAGGTGAAGGGGGAAAATGGAAGCCAGCACACCCCATGCTGGAAAAGGAGCAGGAAAGGGGAGATCCTGCCTCCTCACATGACTGCAGGCCTTTTGATTCCCAGCACATCTAGCTTTTTCTCTGCTCAGGCCTTTTAAATGCTGCCGCCTCAGCTACCTTTATTTCCTCCCAGATCTGCCTCCGCTGTCTCCTGGGCAACTTCTCCCCTGGCCCGACCCTCTGTTTCTTCAGTACACAACTCCTGCTCTATTTTCACTGCTGGTTCCTACGGTAGGGGATTCTTCTGTCCTTCTGCAGGTTAGACTGTAAGCTCCAGGAAGGCAGGGAAAAAGCTGGCTTTACTCCTTATTGTGTTACTCCCAACACACAGGCAATGCTGGTGCTCAGTGAACATGCA
>PVKV010035892.1:0-16185 GCA_004027835.1 Alouatta palliata
AAAAGACACCACTAAGTCCAAAGTGATCTGGTTATTCTCTTATATTCTCCTAGGAGTGTTATAGTTTTGTGTTTTACATTGAGGTCTGTGATCTATTTTGAGTTAATTTATATAAAGGGTGTAAGATCTGTGTCTAGATTTTTTTCTTGTATGTGTATGTTTAGGTTTCCCAGCACCATTTATTGAAAATACTTCCTTTTCTCCATTGCATCACCTTTGCTCCCTTGTCAAAGATCAGTTGACTGTTTACGTGAGCCAGTCTCTGGACTCTGTTCTGTTCCATTGATCCATTTGTCTGTTCTTTTGCTAAGACCACACTGTGTTGATTATTGTGGTTGTGTAATAAGTCTTGAAATCATATAGTGTCAGTCCTCTGACTTTTTTCTTCCCCTTCAAAATTGAGTAGGCTATTCTGAAACTTTTGCCTCTTCATATAAACTTTAAAATCAATTTGCCAACATCCACAGAAAAATCACTGGAATTTTTACTGGGACTACTTTGAATCTGTAGATCAAGGTGGGAAGAACTGACATTTTAGCAATATTGAATCTTACTATCCATGAACATGAAATATCCATCTATTTAGTTACTTCTTTTATTTCTTTCATCATAGTTTTGTGGTTTTCCTCATATAGACCTTATACATATTTTGTTCAATATATGTATGAGGGTGGGTTTTAATTTCAAATTCCACTTGCTCATTGCTAGTATATAGTAAAGTAATTGATTTTGTATATGAACGTTGTATCCTGTAATCTTGCTATAATCACTTACTACTTGCAAGAGAGGTTTTTGGGGCATCTATTATTTTAGATTATCAACTTAAAGGTCAAGTCATCTGTGAACAAGACAGTTTTATTTCTTCTTTCATAGTTAGTATACACTTTGTTTCCATTTCTTATCTTATTGTATTAACAAGTACTTACAATACAATGTTGAAAAAAAGTGAACAGAAAGAACATTCTTGCCTTGTTCTGGATCTTCGTGGGAAAGTTAGAGTCTGTCAATATTAATGATGTTAGCTGTAGGTTTTTGGTAGATGTTCTTTATAAAGTTAAGGAAGTTCCCCTGTATTTCTAGTTGACTGAAGACTTTTTATCAGAATGGGTGTTAGATTTTGTTCAATATTGTTTTGTACCTATTGATGTGAACATATGATTTTTTTCTATTTAGCTTGTTGATATCACAGATTACATTAATTTATTTTCAAATGCTGTATAAGCCTTGCATACCTGGGACAAATTCCACTTGGTATTGACGTATAAATCTTTTTATACACTGATGTACTTAATTTGCTAATATTGTGTTAAGAAATTTGTATGTGTTCATTAGACATATTGGTTTTTCCATTTTCTTTTTCATAATGTCTTTAGATAGGATAATGCTGGTCTAACAGAATGAGTTATGGAGTATGCCCTCTGCTTCTATCTTCTGAAACAGACTGTAGAGAATTAGTATAATTTTTTTCATAAAGTTTGGAAAAATTCACCAATGAGCTCATTTGGGCCTGGTGACTTCTGTTTAGAGGTAATTAATTACTAATTCAATTCATATAGTAGATATAGGCCTATTCAGATTGTCTATTTTTTCTTGTATAAGTTTTGGCAGACAGCATCTTCCAAGAAATGTTTTGATTCATCAAGATCATCAAATTTGTGGGCACAAAATTATTGATAGTTTTCTTTTAATGTCCATGGGATCTATAGTGATATCTTCTTTTTCATTTCCAATTAGTAATTTCTGCACTCTTTTTTTTCTTAATTAGCCTGGTTAGAGGGTCCATGGGATCTATAGTGATATCTTCTTTTTCATTTCCAATTACTAATTTCTGCACTCTTTTTTTTCTTAATTAGCCTGGTTAGAGGCTTATTGATTTTATTTATTTTTTCAAATAACTAGCTTTTGGTTTTGTTGATTCTCTCTATTCACATCCAATTTTCAGTTTCATTTCATTTCTGCTCTAATTTTGATTTCTTTCCTTCTGCTTACTTTGGATTTAATTTGCTATTTTTTTTTCTAGTTTCCTAAAGTAAAAGCTGAGACTTTTTATTCTAGATCTTTCTTCTTTTATCTTTATCTCATATATGCATCCAATATTACAAATTTTCCTCTTTACACTGCTTTTGCAGCATCCCTAAAATTTGTAAGTAGTGTTTTTATTTTTATTTAGTTCAAAATACTTTCTAAATTTCTCTTGAGTTTTCTTTGATCCACATTTTATGTAAACGTGTGTTGTTTAATCTTTACGTATTTTAGAATTCCTTAAGCTATCTTTCTGTTACTGATTTACAGTTGAATGCAATTGTAATCTGAGTACAGACATTGTAAGATTTCTATTCTTTTAAATATTGTTTCCAGAAAGTTCTTTGTCATGGCGAATGTTTCATTTAAGCTTAAGAAAAATGTGTGTTCTGCTGTTATTGTGTGAATTACTCTATGGATGTCAATTATATCCAGTCAATGTCAATTATATCCAGCTGTTGTTGAGTTCAAGTATGTCTTTACTGATTTTTGTGCCTGCCAGATTTGTTCATTTCTTTTTTTTGACATCATTTTTATTGTCAATTGTCTTTTTTTTTATTATTATATTTAAAGTTCTGGGGTACACATGCAGATCACACAGGATTGTTATGTAGGTATACACATGCCATGATGGTTTGCTGCAACCATCCACCCGGTCATCTACGTTAGGTATTTCTCCTAATGTTATCCCTCCCCAACACCCCCAACCTTCTGCTATCCCTCCCCTAGCCCTCCCCCACCCCCAACAGACCCCAGTGTATGATATTCCCTTCCCTGTGTCCTTGTGTTCTCAGTGTTCAACACCCACTTATGAATGAGAACATGCGGTGTTTGGTTTTCTGTTCTTGTGCCAGTTTGCTGAGAATGATGGTTTCCAGCTTCATCAATGTCCCTGCAAAGGACATGAACTCATCCTTTTTTATGGCTGCATGGTATTCCATGGTGTATATAAGCCACATTTTCTTTATCCAGTCTATCATTGATGGACATTTGGGTTGGTTCCAAGTCTTTGTTATTGTAAACAGTGCTGCAATGAACATATATGTGCATATGTCTTTACAGTAGAATGCTTTATAATCTTTTGGGTACATACTCAGTAATAGGATTGCTGGGTCAAATGGTATTTCTATTTCTAGATTCTTGAGGAATCACCACACTGTATTCCACAATGGTTGAACTAATTTACACTCCCACCAACAGTGTAAAAGCATCTGTTGTCTCCAAATTTTTCTCCACTTCCTCTCCAGCATCCGTTGTCTCCAAATTTTTTAATGATTCACATTCTAACTGGCATGAGATGGTATTTCAATGTAGTTTTGATTTGCATTTCTCTAATGACCAGTGATGATAAGCATTTTTTTTTATGTTTCTTGGCCGCAAAAATGTCTTCTTTTGAAGTGTCTGTTCATATCCTTCACCCACTTTTTGGTGGGGTTGTTTTTTTCTTGAAAATTTGTTTAAATACTTTGTAGATTCTGGATGTTAGCCCTTTGTCAGAGGGGTAGGTTGCAAAAATTTTTTCCCATTCTGTTGGTTGTTGGTTCATGCTAATGATAGTTTCTCTTGCTGTACAGAAGCTCTTAAGTTTAGTTAGATCCCATTTGTCTATTTTGGCCTTTGTTGCCATTTCTTTTGGTGTTTTAGTCATAAAGTCCTAGCCTATGCCTATGTCCTGAACAGTATTGCCTTGGTTTTCTTCTAGGGTTTTTATGGTGTTAGGTCTTATGTTTACATCTTTAATCCATCTGGAGTTAATGTTTGTATAAGGTGTAAGGAAGGGCTCCAGTTTCAGCTTTCTGCATATAGCTATCCAGTTTTCCCAACACCATTTATTAAACGGAGAATCTTTTCCCCATTGCTTGTTTTTGTCATGTTTGTCAAAGATTAGATGGTTGTAGATGTGTGGCATTGCCTCTGAGGCCTCTGTTCTGTTCCATTGGTCTATATCTCTGGTTTGGTACCAGTGCCATGCTGTTTTGATTATGTAGCCTTGTAGTATAATTTGAAGTCAGACAACGTGATGCCTCCAGCTTTGTTTTCCTTTGCTTAGGATTATCTTGGCTATGAGGGCTCTTTTTTGGTTCCATATGAAATTTAAGGTGGGTTTTTCCAATTTTGTGAAGCAGATCAATGGTAGCTTGACAGGGATAGCACTGAATCTATAAATTACTCTGGGCAGTATGGTCATTTTCACAATACTAAGTCTTAATCATGAGCAAGGAATGTTTTTCCATCTGTTTGTGTCTTCTCTTATTTCCTTGAGCAGTGGTTTGTAGTTCTCCTTGAAGAGGTCCTTCACACCCCTTGTTAGTTCTATTCCTAGAATTTTATTCTCTTTATAGCAATTGTGAATAGGTGTTTGCTCATGATTTGGCTCTCTGTTACTGGTGTATAGGAATGCTTGTGATTTCTGCACATTGATTTTGTATCCTGAGACTTTGCTGAAGTTGCTTATCAGCTTAAGGAGATTTTAGGCTGAGACAATGGGCTTTTCTAAATATACAATCATGTCGTCTGCAAATAGAGACAATTTGACTTCCTCTTTTC
The DNA here is from genome assembly GCA_004027835.1 of Alouatta palliata. Classification (NCBI taxonomy): domain Eukaryota; kingdom Metazoa; phylum Chordata; class Mammalia; order Primates; family Atelidae; genus Alouatta; species Alouatta palliata. The sequence goes on from PVKV010035892.1 coordinate 4,570, forward strand.
TCAATGTAATACCCTTTATTTCTTTTTCTTGCCTGATTGCTCTGGCCAGAACTTCCAATACTATGTTGAATAGGAATGCTGAGAGAAGGCACCCTTGCTTCTGCCAGTTTTCAAAGGGTATGCTTCCAGTTTTTGCCCATTCAGTATGATATTGGCTGTAAGTTTTTCATAAATAGCTTTTATTATTTTGAGATACATTCCATCGATACTTAGTTTATTGAGAGTTTTTAGCATAAAGGGCTGTTGAATTTTGTCGAAGGCCTTCTGTGCATCTATTGAGATAATCATGTGTTTTTTGTCTTTGGTTCTGTTTTGTGATGGATTATATTTATAGATTTGCATGTTAAACCAGCCTTGCATCCCAGGGATGAAGCTGACTTGATCATGATGGATAAGCTTTTTAATGTGCTGTTGGATTCAGTTTGCTGAATTTTATTGAAGATTTTTGCATCAATGTTCATCATGGATATTGGCCTGAAATTTTCTCTGATAGACAGATATTGAAATCCCCAACTATAATTGTGGATTTAGCTATTTCTCCTTCTGGTTCTATCAATTTTGCCTCATGTATTTTGATGCTCTATTTTTGTATGCACACACATTTAGAATTGTTATGTCTTCTTGGAATATTGATCCTTTATTATTACATAGTGCCCTTCTTTATCCCTGATAATTTTCTTTGCCTAAAGTCTGCTCTGTCTGAAGGTAATATACTTACTCCTACTTTCTTTTGATTAGTGCTGCATGATATGTCTTATTCCATCCATTTACTTTCAATCTACATGTATCTTCCATCTGTTTGCTTTAAATCTAATTTTAAATATATTTGTATATATTTAAATATATTTGTATATATTTAAATATAAAAGCAAAGACATATACAGAGTTTACTTGTAGACAACATATTGTTATGTCTTTTTCTTAATTCACTATCACAATCACTGTCTTTTAGTAAGCACATTTGGACCATTGATGTCCAAAGTAATTACTGATACAGCTGGATTAATAGCTACCATGTTTGTTACGTTTTTCTATTTCTTCTTGTTCATTGTTCCTATTTTTTTCTTCCATTCCTTTTTTGCCTGGTGTTTATTGAGCATTTTGTGATTCAATTTTTTGCCTTTCTAACATACCAGTTACATGCATTTTTTGCTTGTCTAGTAGTTGCCCTAGAGCTTGCAATACATACTTACAATTAATTTAAGTCATTTTCAAATAACACAATAGTGCTTTATGGGTAGTGTGAATACTTCATAGTTTAAAAAGTTCTAATTTCTCCCTCTCATCCCAGATATTATTATTGCCATTAGTTTTACTCAAACATAAGCATATATAAATATATGTATGTATATATGTATATATGTGTATAAAATTATGCATGCATAATTGAATGCATAGTTGCTATTATAATTTTGAGCAGATTGTTATCTGTTAGATCAATTAAGCATAGTAAAATTAAAAGTTTTTCTTTTGCCTTTACTTATCGTTTTGTGATGCTCTTCCTTTCTTTCATAGATCTGAGTTTCTGACCTAGGTATTTTTCCTTTTCTCTTATGAACTTATTCTATCATTTCTTGCAAGGCACATCTACTGACCACAAATTTCTAAAACATTTGTCTGAAAAAATTGTTTTTTCTCCTTTAGTTCTGAAGGATAATTTTGCCAGGTACAGAATTCTATGTTGGTGGAGTTTGTTTGCTTGTTTATCCAATACTTTAAAGATTTCTCTCCATACTCTTCTTATCTACACAGTGTCTGAGGAAGAGTAGGATATAATTCTTTCTTTTCTCTTCTTTAGGTAAGGTTTCTTCTCTGTCTTCTTTTAGACTTATTCTGTTTTTAGAAATTTTTCTTTTTAATAAAAAAATGATATGTTTAAAGTATACAATGTAATGTTTTGATATACATATGCATTGTGAAGTGATAACTATAGTTAAGCTAATTAACATAGTCATCACCTCACGTATTTGCTGTGTGTGTGCATGTGTAGTAAGAAAATAGAAAATCTACTCTTCTAGCAAATTTCAAGTATGTAATATACAATACAGTATTATTAACTGGAATCACCATGCTGTGTATTAGATCACTAGAACTTACTCATTCTTCACAACTGAAACTTTGTACCCTTCAATGAACATCTCCCATTTCCTCCAGCCCCTGCTACTAGTAACCACCATTCTACTCTCTGCTGGTGTGAATTTGACTATTTCATATTCCACATGTGAAATCATGTAGTATTTCTCTTTCTGGGACTGGATTATTTCACTTAGTATAATGTCCTCTAGGTTCATCCATGTTGTCGCAAATGGCAGGATTTTCTTCTTTTTTAAGATTGAATAACACTCTATTATATATCTACCACTATTTCTTTATTCATTCATCCATCAATAGACATGAAAGTTGTTTTCATGTCTTGACTAGTGTGAATAGTGATGCAATAAACACAGGAATGCATATATCTCTTTGAGATGATTTCATTTTGGGGGATATGTAGCCAGAAGTGGGACTGAAGGATCATAGAGTAGATCTATTTTTGTTTTTGTGGAAACTTTATACTGTATTCCATAATGGCTGTACCAAGTTACATTCCCAATGACAGTGTACAAGGATTCTCTCTTCTCCCCATCCATGCCAAGACACGTTATCTTTCATCTTTTTTGTAATAGCCATTCTAATAGGTGTAATACCACCATTGCAATTATTCTATATTTGTCTATATATTTACATTTACCCATAAGATTTATGTTTTCATATGCTTTCATGCTACTGTTTAGCATATTTTTTCTTCTTCCTGTTTCTTATAGCAGGGGTGTTTACTATGTTTTTACTTCAATTTGAAGAACCTTCTTAAAGCATTTCTTGTAAAGCAGGTCTAGTGATGACAAACTTTTTCAGTGTTTGTTTGTCTGTAAAAAAGAATTTCTGTTTCTTTCATTTTTAAAGTACAATTTTGCCAGGAATAGAATTCTCGGTTGGCATATTTTTCTGTCAGCACTTTGAATATGTCATTTCACTCTCTTCTGGTCTGCAAGGTTTCTGATGAGAAATCCACTGACAGATATATGAAGGTTTCCTTATATGCAGCATGTCATCATTCCATTGCTGCTTTCAAATTTCTCTCTTCGTAACTGACCTTTGACAATTTGATTACAATGGATGTCAGTGTGGTCTTTTTTTAGTTGATCCTATTTGGGAATTTTGAGCTTCATGAATCTAAACATCAATTTTCCTCCCATGATTTGGGAATTTTTCAGCCATCATTTTTGTCTGTCTTTCTGTCTCTTCTTCTTACAGTTCTATAATACATATATTGTTTCACTTAATGGTATGCCATAAATCCCACAGATTTTCTTCACACTTTTTCATTCCTGTTTTCCTTTTTTTTCTTCTTTGAATAATTTCAAATGATTTGTCTTTAAGTTAGCTTATTCTTTCTTCTGCTTGATTGTTCTGCTATTTCAATAGTTTATTTTTCAGCTCCAGAATTTCTGGGTTTTTTCAGGGGTGGTTTATTATTTCTGTCTCTTCGTTGGACATCTTGTTTTCCCCATGTATTGTTTTATTGACATCATTTTTCTGTCTGTCTGCATTCTCTTGTAGCTTGTTGTGCTTCTTTAAAATAATTATTTAAAGTCTTTGTTCAGTAATTTGTAGATTGAGAGTTACTGTGTTCTTTTGGTGGTATCACTTGCCTTAGTTTTTCATGTTCTTTGTAATTTCACGTGGTCTTGCATTTGGAAAAGCAGTCATCCCTTCCAAACTTCACAGACAGGCCTTGGTAGAAAAAGACCTTCTCCCATGGGTGGATGCAAGGGCACCAGCTGGATGAGGTGTGTGGTGGCTCCAGGTCTAGATCCTAATGCAAAGATGTGCAGGGATGCCTATTCTGGGGGCTCATAGGAATGCCATCTTAGGGGTATACACAAGAGTTGGGACTAGGTGGCACATGATTGCACATGTTGCCTGCAGAAGGCTCCTAGTCCAAGAGGTGCATGGGTGCATGTGCTATGGCAGGAAAATAGGGGCCAAGTCTGATGAATGGCACATGCAGCTGGTGTGGGTGCCTGATCCCGTAAGCTTGAATACGCAGCTGTGGTAGACTTCTGATCCTGCGGTCTCACGCACACAGCTACAACAAGTGCACATTCTCATAGAATACATACAGTTCCACTAGCAAGCAACAGGACAGATTGTTGGCCCACACTTCACAGAGGGTGCTGGTCTGAATGCAGGTGTGCATCACCTCACTGGGGTTGTGTCGGAAAGTGGTGGATCTGACTTGGAGACAGCAGTAACAGTTGGTAGTTCCAGCTCAAGAGAACACAGCGGCTCACTCCATAAATTCTGTTGCCTGGAGTCCACATCAGTGATAACCTGGGAGTTCTCTATGGTAGTAGTGAGGGTACCTGGAGCTCCAGTGGCAAGGGTTGCTGAGGTCCCCCACCTCCCTCTCCCCCAACAGATGGAAGTCACAATTGAGGGGATTCATCATGATGCTGCACTGGCATGGGGATGGGATAACACAGGCCTTTTCTATGCAGCCATCTCTGGTCTTTGCACTTCTCTGTGTCACTGCAGCCCCCTAACTTCATTCTGGGGTTCTGTGGATAGTTGACTTTATTGCTGTATTTATTTGAGAGTATAGGATAGGATATTCTCATCTGCCATCTTGCTACCATCATGTGAATCAAGGGACCTGTGAGTTTTTTTCTCTTTATCTTGTATTTTACACAGTTTGAAAATTATGTGCCTAGGTGCAATATTTTGGGCATTTATCCTGCTTGGTTTCCTTTAAGCATCTTGGATCTGTGATTTGGTATCTGACATTAATTTGGGGGAAATTCTGTCATCATTGTTTCAAATATTTCTTTTGTCTTTTCTCTTTTTTCTCCTTGAATTCCCATTATGCGTATTTTATACTTTTTTTAGTTGTACTACAGTTCTTAGATATACTATTCTATTTTATTTTAGTCTTTTTTCTCTTGGCTTTTCAGTTTTGGAGTTTTCCACTGAGGCATTCTCAGGTTCAAAGGTTCTTTCCTCAGCCACGTCCAGTCTACCAATAAAGCCATGGAAAATATCCTTATCTCTATCAACAGTGCTTTTGATCTATAGAGTTTCTTTTTCTTTCTTTCTTAGAATTGTATTGTCTCTGCTTACACTGCCTATCTGTACTTGCATACCATCTGCTTCATTCATAAGTGTCTTTAGAATATTAATCAGAGTTGTATTAAATTCTCTGTCTTCTGATTCCAATGTGGCCCCCTATATCTGAGTCTGGTTCTGATCTTTGTTCTCTATGTGTGTCTTGTAATGTTTTAATTGATAGCCAGGCATAATACACCTGGTAAAAGGAACTGCTGTAAATAAGCCTGTAGTAATGTGGGGGTACAGTGTCAAGGAGAGATGCATTCTACAGTCCAAGGATTAGCTCTAAGTCTTTTAGTGAGCCCTGTGCCTCTGGAATATGAACTTCACAAGAATTTCTTAGTTACCTCTCCCTCTGCCAGGTGAAATACGATGGCTAAAGTGGACTAGGGTTTTCACTACCTGCAGACCAGGAGATTCCCAAGCAGAAAAGTGCCACAGCACGGCTGGTATCACAAGTTGGCACAAAGAAACTCACACAAATCTGGGCATCCATTTCAACTGGCACCTGGAATGCCTGGGAGACAGAGCTCCCCATTCAACTGAAAGGGAGGAGGCTGAGATGCAGCCAGGTGATCTGGCATGGTGGATACCACCTTCACAAAACAAGTAATCTGAAACACTCTGTACTGAGAGTTTCACAGCAAGCACAGCTGGACCTGGGATGGTCCAGCTCACTTTGGAGAAGGGCACCCACCACTACGAGGCAGTCCACCTATACCGAGGCAGTTCACGCAGGAGCTGGGTAGAGCTTGCGGCAGCTCAGCAATACCTCTACTGGCAGACTGTAACTAGACTACTTCATGTGGAGCAGGGCATTTCTGAAAAAAGACAGCAGCACATCAGGAACTTATAAATAAAGCATAACTTCCTAGGTCAGAGCACCTGGGAAAAGAGACAGTTAGGAGTTCCACTGCAGCAGCTGGCCCAGCAACTCTGCACAGAACAACTGTGCTCCCAGCACAGCACCTGAGCTCCTATAAGGGACAGACTGTCTCCTCAAGCAGCTCCCCGACCCCTGTATACCCAAAGATACACCTCATAAAGGAGAGCTCAGGCCAACATCTGGCAGGTACCTTTCTGGGATGAAGATAACAGAAGAAGAAACTAGTAGCAACCCTTACTGTTCAACAGCCCCTGTGGGTGATCCCAAGGAAAGCAGGGTCTGGAGTGGACCTCCAGCAGTTCTGCAGCACAGGGGTCTGACTGTTAGAAGGAAAACCAAGAAACAGAAAGAAATAGCTTCAACATCAACAAAAAGGACATCCAACTCAGAGACCCCATCTGAAAGTCACCAATTACAAAGACCACAGGTACATAAAGCCACTAAGATAGGAAAAAAACAGTGCAAAAAGGGTGAAAACACCAAAAACAAGAACATCTCTCCTCCTCCAAGGGATCACAACTCCCCACCAGCAAGGGATCAAAGATAGATGGAGAACGAATCTGATGAACTGACAAAAACAGGCTTCAGAAAGTGGGTAATAACAAACTTCTTTGAGCTAAAAGAACATGTGCTAACCCAATGCAAAGAAACTAAGAACCTAGAAAAAAGGTTAGATGAGATGCTAAGTAGAATAAACAGCTTAGAGAAGAATACAAACGACTGGATGGAGCTGAAAAACACAGCACGAGAACTTCGCGAAGCATGCACAAGTTTCCATAGCTGAATTGACCAAGCAGAAGAAAGGATATCAGAGATTGAAGATCAACTCAATAAAATAAAAGGAGAAGGCAAGAATAGAGAAAAAAGAGGGAAAAGAACAAAGCCTCCAAGAAATATGGGATTACGTGAAAAGACCTAATCTACATTTGATAAGTGTACTTGAATGTGACAGAGAGAATGAATCCAAGTTGGAAAACACTCTTCAGGATATTATCCAGGAGAACTTCCCCAACCTAGCAAGGCAAGCCACCAGACAAGTCCAGGAAATACAGAGAACAAACATCACAAAGATATTCCTCAAGAAGAGCAAACCCAAGGCACATAATCATGAGATTCATCAGGGCTGAAATGGAAAAAAAAAAAAAAATGCTAAGGGCAGCCAGAGAGAAAGATCAGATTACTCACAAAGGGAAGCCGATCAGACTCACATTGGATCTCTCAGAAGAGACTCTACAAGCCAGAAGAGAGTAGAGGCCAATATTCAACATCCTTAAATAAAAGAACTTTCACCCAGAATTTCATATCCAGCCAAACTAAGCATCATAAGTGAAGGAGAAATAAAACCCTTTATGGACAAGCAATTACTGAGAGATTTTGTCACCACCAGGCCTGCCTTACAAGAGCTCCTGAAGAAAGGACTAAACAAAGAAAGGAACAAACAGTACCAGCCATTCCAAAAACATACCAAATTTTAAAAACAATCCACATAATGAAGAAACTGTGTCAACTAATGGGCAAAACAGCCAGCTAGCATCAAAATGGCAGGATCAAATTCACACATAACAATATTAACCTTAAATGTAAATGGACTAAATGCCCCAATCAAAAAACACAAAATGGCATATTGGATAAAAAGTCAAGACCCATTGCTGTGCTGTATTCAGGAAACCGATCTCACCTGCAAGGATACACATAGGTTAAAAATAAAGGGATGAAGGAAGATTTATGAAGCAAGTGGAGAGCAAAAAAAAGCAGAAGTTGCAATCCTAGTCTCTGATAAAATGGGCTTTAAACCAACAAAGATCAAAAGAGACAAAGAAGGACATTACATAATGGTAAAAGGATCAACGCAACAAGAAGAGCTAATGATCCTAAATACATACGCACCCAATACAGGAGCACCCAGGTATATAAAGCAAGTTTTTAATGACCTACAAAGAGACTTAGACTCCGACATAATAATAGTGGGAGACTTTAACACTCTACTGTCAATATTGGACAGATCAATGAGATAGAAAATTAACAAGGATATCCAGGACTTGAATTCAGAACTAGACCAAGCAAACCTAACAGACATCTACAGAAATCTCCACCCCAAGTCCACAGAATATACATTCTGCTCAGCACCACATCACACTTACTCTAAAACTGATCACATAATTGGAAGTAAATAATTACTCAGCAAATGCAAAAGAAGAGAAATCATAACAAATAGTCTCTCAGATCACAGTGCAATCAAATTAGAACTCAGAATTCAGAAACTAACTCCAAACAGCACAACTTCAAGGAAACTGAACAACCTGCTCCTGAATGTTGACTGGGTAAACAATGAAATGAAGACAGAAATAAAGATGTTCTTGAAAATCAATGAGAACAAAGACACAACGTACCAAAATCTCTGGGACACATTTAAAGCAGTGTCTAGAGGGAACTTTATAGCAATAAATGCCCACATGAGAAGCAAGGAAAGATCTAAAATTGACACCCTATGGTCAAAATTGAAAGAGCTAGAGGAACAAGATAAAAAAAAACACACACACAAAAGCTAACAGAAGACAAGAAATAACTAAGATCAGAGCAGAACTGAAGAAGATAGAGACACAAAAAAAACTTTCAAAAAATCAATAAATCCAGGAGCTGGCTTTTCAAAAAGATCAACAAAATAGACAGACCACTAGCCAGATTAATAAAAAAGAGAAGAGAGAAGAATCAAATAGATTCAATAAAAAACAAAAAAGGGATATCACCACTGATTCCAAAGAAATTCAGATTACCATCAGAGATTACTACAAACAACTCTATGCACATAAACCAGTAAACCTGGAAGAAATGGATAAATTCCTGGACACTTGCATCCTCCCAAGCCTAAACAAGGAAGAAGTTGAAACCTTGAACAGCCCAATAACAAGGGCTGAAGTTGAGGCAACAATTAATAGCACACCCACCAAAAAAAGCCCAGGTCCAGATGAGTTCACAGCTGAGTTTTACCAGACATACAAAGAGGAGCTGGTACCACTCCTTCGGAAACTATTCCAAACAATCCAAAAAGAGGGAATCCTTCCCAAATCATTTTATGAGACCAACATCATCCTGATACCAAAATCCAGCAGAGACTCAACAAGAAAAGAAAACTTCAGCCCAATATCCGTGATGACTACAGATGCAAAAATCTTCAATAAAATACAAGCAAACCAATTGCAACAGCACATAAAAAGCTTATCCATCACGATCAAGTAGACTTCATCCTGGGGATGCAAGGCTGGTTCAACATACAAAAGTCTATAAACATAATCCACCACATAAACAGAACCAAAGACAAAAACCACATGATTATCTCAATTGATGCAGAGAAGGCCTTTGACAAAATTCAACAGCCTTTTATGCTGAAAACTCTTAATAAGCTAGGTATCGAGGGAACGTATCTGAAAATAATAAAAGCTATTTACAACAAACCAACAGCCAATATCATACTGAATGGGCAAAAACTGGAAGCATTCCCTTTGAAATCTGGCACTAGACAAGGATGCCCTCTCTCACCACTCTTATTCAATATAGTATTGGAAATTCTAGCCAGAACAATTAGGCAAGAAAAAAAAATAAAGAGTATTGAATTAGGAAAGGAGGAAATCAAATTTTCTCTATTTGCAGACGTGATTGTATATTTAGAAGTCCCTATCATCTCAGCCCAAAATCTCCTTAAACTGATATGCAACATCAGCAAAGTGTCAGGATCCAAAATCAATGTGCAGAAATCACAGGCATTTCTATACACCAATAATAGACTAACAGAGAGCCAAATCATGAGCAAGCTCCCATTCACAGTTGCTACAAAGAGAATAAAATACCTAAGAATACAACTAACAAAGGATGTAAAGAACCTTTTCAAGGAGAACTACAAGCCACTACTCAAGGAAATAAGAGAGGACACAAACAGATGGAGAAACATTCCATGCTCACGGTTAAGAAGAATCAATATTGTAAAAATGGTCATACTGCCCAAAGTAATTCATAGAATCAATGCTATCCCTATCAAGCTACCAATGACCTTCTTCACAGAACTGGAAAAAAACACCCTAAACTTCATTTGGAACCAAAAGGGAGTCCACATAGCCAAGACAATCCTAAGCAAAAAGAACAAAGCTGGAGGAATCATGCTACCTGATTTCAAGCTATACTACAAGGCTACAGTAATCAAAACAGCATGGTACTGGTACCAAAATAGAGATATAGACCAGTGGAACAGAACATAGGCCTCGGAGGCAATGCCATACATCTACAACCATCTAATCTTTGACAAACATGATGAAAACAAGCAATGGGGAAAGGATTTTCTGTTTAATAATTGGTGTTGGGAAAACTGGCTAGCCATGTGCAGAAAGCAGAAACTGGACCCCTTCCTGACACCTTACACTAAAATTAACTCCAGATGAATTAAAGACTTAAACACCGTAAGACCTAACACCATAAAAAATCCAGAAGAAAACCTAGGCAAAACCTTTCAGGACATTGACAAAGGCAAGGACTTCATGACTAAAACACCAAAAGCGTTGACAACAATAGCCAAAATAGACAAATGGGATCTAATAAAATTCCAGAGCTTCTGCACAGCAAAAGAAACAATCATTAGAGTCAACCAGCAATCAACAGAATGGGAAAAAATTTTTGCAATCTACCCATCTGACAAAGGACTTATATCAAGAATCTACAAAGAACTAAAACAGATTTACAAGAAAAAAACAAACAAACCCATTCAAAAGTGGGCAAAGGATATGAACAGACACTTTTCAAAAGAAGACATATATAAGCCCAATAAACATATGAAAAAATGCTCATCATCCCTGATTATTAGAGAAATGCAAATCAAAACCACATTGAGATACCACCTCATGCCAGTTAGAATGGCAATCATTAAAAATCTGGAGAGAATAAATGCTGGAGAGGATGTAGAGAAATAGGAACACTTTTACACTGTTGGTGGGAGTGTAAACTAGTTCAACCATTGTGGAAGACAGTGTGGCACTTCCTCAGGGACCTATAAATAGAAATTCCATTAGACCCAGCAATCCTATTTCTGGGTATATACTCAAAGGACTATAAATTGTTCTACTATAAAGACACATGCACACAAATGTTTATAGCAGCGCTGTTTACAATAGCAAAGACCTAGAACCAACCAAAATGCCCATTGATGATAGACTTGACAAGGAAAATGTGGCAACTGGACAAGGAAAATGTGGCACATATACACCATGGAGTACTATGCAGCCATAAAAAATGATGAGTTTGTGTCCTTTGTAGGGACATGGATGAATCTGGAAACCATCATTCTAGCAAACTGACAAAAGAACAGAAAATCAAACACCACATGTTCTCACTCATAAGTGAGTGCTGAACGATGAGAAAACAAGGACACAGGGAGGGGAGCATCACAAACGGGTCTGTTGTGGGGGGCCAAGGGAGGGACAGCGGGGGGTGGGGAGGTTGTGGAGGGAAAACATGGGGAGAAATGCCAGATGCGGGTGACGAGAGATGGAGGCAGCAAACTACATTGCCATGTGTGTACCTGTGCAACAGTCCTGCAC
>PVKV010035893.1:0-16179 GCA_004027835.1 Alouatta palliata
ACCCCGTCTCTACTAAAAATACAAAAATTAGCTGGGCATGGTGGCACGTGCCTGTAGTCCCAGCTACTCGGGAGGCTGAGGCAGGAGAATTGCTTGAACCCAGGAGGCGGAGGTTGCGGTGAGCCGAGATCGCGCCATTGCACTCCAGCCTGGGTAACAAGAGCGAAACTCCGTCTCAAAAAAAAAAAAAAAAAAAAGGCATTATACAGAACTTGACAATGTTTAAACAATTTTAAAGTGAAGTTCCTGGATGGCTATGGACAAACATTGAAAGCTCTGGGTCTTTGACAGGAATTTAAGAAGAGGCAAGCTAGAAGAGAGGGTGAAATAAGACAAAGAGCGCTGAAGGTACATCAAAACACATTTTAAGATTTTCAGAACTCCACTAAGGGTCTGCTGCTGTGTCTGGGATTAAAAGGAAAGGATCAGGCCAGCTGCAGTGGCTCACGCCTGTAATCCTAGCACCTTGGGAGACTTGGCAGGCAGATCACTTGAGCTCAGGAATTCGAGACCAGTCTGGGCAACCTGGCAAAACCCTGTCTCTACAAAAAGCACAAAAATTAGCCAGGTGTGGTGGTGCACACCTGTAGTCCCACCTACTTGGGGTCTGAGGTGGGAGGAGCTCTTGAGCCTGGGAAGTTGAGGCTGCAGGGAGCCATGTTTATGTCACTGCACTCAGCCTGGGTGAAAAAGTGAGACCGTATCTCAAAAAAAAAAAAAAAAAAAGGAAAGGATCCGATTCTAGTTATACACAAATTAATGAACTGATTAATTCAACAAACATTTCCTGAATAACAAATAGGCTGAAGACAATGTGCTAGGCAGTCTGGGAAATGGAGATGGAGAGAAGGAGCCTCTGTCCTCAGTAATCTGTAATTTAGAGGGTGAGAATTCGAGAAGTTAACAATCCGACCCATTCTGGCTTGCCCTTTTATCAGGACAGCAGCATGTAAAAGGGAGTTTTCCTATTAAAATTAAAGATGATAATATTAGATAAATGATAATTTATCCAATTCCTATTTTCATATAAGGTAGTGAAGAAATGGTAACCCATTTCTATTCTCACAGCTACTAACATGCTTTTAGCCTTCTGAGGTATTATATTGCCACCTGGGAAGAGGGAAAAAAAAGGAAGGAAAGAAGGGAAGGTGAGGGTAGTGGTTTGAAGAGAAGAAAAAGACGTAAAATTTCTTTTCCTTGAACAGATCCAGTACCCTGAAATGCTTTATCTCTTTCTCTCTTTTTTTTTTTTCTTTTGAGATAAAGTCTCACCCTGTCACCCAGCCTGGAGTGCAATGGGATTACAATCTCTACTCATTGCAACCTCTGCCTCCTGGGTTCAAGTGATTCTCCTGCGTTACCCTCCCTAGTAGCTGGGATTACAGGTGTGCTACCATGCCGGGCTAATTTTTTTATCTTTAGTAGAGATGGGGTTTCACCATGTTGGCCAGGCTGGTCTCGAACTCCGACCTCGTGATCCACCCACCTCAGCCTCCCAAAGTGCTGGGATTACAGGTGTCAGCCACCGTGCCTGGCTATCTCTTTCAATTTATTTGGTAACGAGAGAGGCTGCTTATGCTTGGTTATAATTTCTTTATATTTCACAATTTAAATTGCATTAATTTAAATCTCTCTTCTCTTTTTACATTCTACATTTTCTTGTTAAACTTGAATATTTCTATGAAAATTTGTACTTATGAATAAGTGGAATCCTCTAAAATCACACTTTGTTTTTAAACAAGGGCACTAGAAATACAGATTTCTCCAATGATCCTTCAACTTTGATGTTCAGCAACAAATTCTTGTGAACAAAGAATCTGTCTGCTTAAGCTACACTATAGGATATGCTTCTCTTGTCAACTCTGATTTTTTTCATAGATTGATTTCACTTAACTTGCTTATTATATTTATATTTGGGGTATATTAATTTTGACTTAAACTCACTAACAACATTTAACATATGTTTTATATAACTTAGATTTTTATACTCCTTTTTAAAAAAATTTATTTTAGATTCAGAGGGTACACATGCGGGTTTATTATAAGAATATATTGCGTGATATTGACGTTCGGGCTTCAGTTGATCTCGTCACCCCCAAGTGAACATAGTACCCAATAGAAAAGTTTTCAGCCTTTGTCCCCTCCCTCCCCCAGCTTTGGAATCCCTAGTGTCTGTTTTTCCTGTCTTTATGTCTGTGTGTACCCAATATTTAGCTCCCACTTATCAGTGAGAACATGCAATATTTGGTTTTCTGTTTCTGCATTATTTGCTTAGGATAATGGCGTCCAGCGGCATCCATGCTGATGCAAAGGACATGATTTCATTCTTTTCGTGGCTGCATAGTATTTCATGGTGTATATATGCCACATTTTCTTTATCCATTGCACCACTGATGGGAACCTAGGTTGATTCCATGTCTTCGCCCTTATAAATAGTGCTGTGATAAACATACGAGTGCATGTGTCTTTTTGGTACAATGATTTTCCTTTGGGTATATCCCCAGCAATGGGATTGCTAGATTGAAAGGCAGTTCTATTTTTAGTCCTTCGAGAAACCTCCAAACTGCTTTCCACAGTGGCTGAACGAATTTACATTCTCACTAGTAGCATATAAGCATTCGCTTTTGTCTGCAGCCTCCCCAACACCTCTTATTTTTTGACTCTTTAATGATAGCTTTTCTGATTGGCATGAGATAGTATCTCATTGTGGTTTTGATTTGCATCTCACTGATGATTAGTGATGTTGAGCATTTTTCATGTTTGTTGGCTGCTTGTATGTCTTCTTTTGAAAAGTGTCTATTGAAGTCCTCTGCCTGCTTTTTAACGGGGTTATTTTTTTTCTTGTGGATTTCTTTAAGTTTCTTATAGATTTTGGATATAAGCCCTTTGTCAGATGCATAGTTTGGGAATTTTTTCTCCTATTCTGTAGGTTGGCTGTTTAATCTGTTGATGGTTTATTTTGCTGTGTAGAAACTCTAGTTTAGTAGGTCCCACTGTATTTTGAATCAGTGCAATTTTATTCTATAGCATACACACACACAAACACATACACACGCTACTTACCTACACACCCATACATATACTAATAAGCTCAGAAAAGAAATGTTAGTCTATTAATTACATATATATTTATGTTATATATTAATTTTCATAATTTGTTGATATGAATTAAATTTTAGTTATATTTATGTTAATTTATTATAATCATATTATCAAATGGTGTGTTAGAATTTTACAGACGTGTTAGAATTTGCCTACATGATATTTTTATTATGGTTAGTCAACAAATTTAGCAGGCATTGTGAATACAAAGGTGATGAAGATACAGACTTTCTCCCATGTTATGTAGTATTATTTAGTTTTAGTGGAAGACAGGAAAATAAAATTATCCAGGTGACGACTTTGCTGTCTGTGGTACCCAAATAGGTTTAACCTTATTTATTTTTGCAAAAACAATTAATGGGCTCTCAGGATTCCCCAGGAAAATTAAAATATTAATTAAATCGGAGTATGGGGATAGTCACCTGATTTGTTTATTTTTTTGTTTATTTTTTTCCTGCTCAGGCCTTTTTTTCCTCACCTAATTTAAAAACAAAATTGTTAGCGATACATAGAAAAATCATGAGTTTCAGGGTAAAATTCAACTACTTCAACCTCATATCTTCATCTAAGATATATTTATTTCTTCACTTTTCCAATCCCTGGGACGGTGTTGTTTTTCACTTCTTTTCCTTAGCAGCTTCCCTCAGACATTCTTTTGGTTATGACTGCAGAAAGCGAGCCAACCTACAGCTTCTGGATGACAGTATCGCAATGTACGTAGCTGGAAACCAAGTGATCTTTCTGAACTTGAAAACCAAGGAACAGATCTACCTGCGAAGTAGCAGCGGTGAAGGAATTGGCGTCATTGGGGTATGCCTTCGATCAATTAGAAAAAAAATAACCTATGTTTTTTGCTTGTTCTGTGGACCAGCCAACATGGTTGTTAGATGCCAACACCATGCACAGTGTTATGGATTCACCTGAGATGCACAACTGTCTTTATTCTGAGGCATCTTCAATTCAGTTATTACAGCCAGTATGTTCACTGTCATTACTTCTGTGCCCCATTCTAATATTATTTCTTTTTGCAGATAAGGAAACAGGCTTATAGAAGTTAGGTGACTTCCCCATAGTTGTGCAAGTTTTTCACATTTAGATTAGAGGTGGAAGTGAGTGAAGACATTTTAAAGATTCTTAATCTGAAAACTGGAGCAGGCACATGGCTGTGGGAATGGAGAAAGTGAGGAAAATGTGAGACGTAGGATGTAGACATAGATTACAGTGGAAAGATATGTTGAGATGTATGGAGTGAAATATACTGTCATGTTTGTTTCTTTCTTGATCGTTTATCTATATATAGCATGTATACATGATAAAAGTTCATGTCCTCAGGGAGTTTGTTACAAGACTAATTACTTCAGCAGTAATTTATTATGTAATACTGTGCATCCAGCACTACACAGAATATATAGCAGGGAATTTAAATGAAGAAGAACTCATGACCTCTATGAATTCAGAGTTTAAAATCCATCTAAAGAGACAAGACCTATATTTGTTTAAAAAAAAAGAAAAAAGAAAAAAACAATAAACTAGACACACAAGTACATTACATGATAATGTGGCAATTAATGTGGTAATTCCTGTGTGCAGATAGCCATGGGCCCAACTTGAGGGTCGTGGATATTGTGGAGGGAAGTCGGGTGGTGCCTGTGAGGTTTCAAGAGCCCTGAGGGCCACACCATCTGTAGGGGATGAGGAAACACCTAATTGTCAAATATTTATCTGTTACTTTGTGGTCAGTAATAGTTTTTAAATTTCTATTTTTCTATTTTGTTATAAAATAATTTGGTTTGAGGACAGTAGTCAGAGGTGTAGTGTGGTCAAGAATGCTAATCCTGGCCGTGTGCAGTGGCTCCGCCTATAATCCCAGCACTTTGGGAGGCCAGGTGGGTGGATCACCTGAGGTTGGGAGTTCGAGACCAGCCTGACCAACATGGAGAAAACCCGTCTCTACTAAAAATACAAAATTAGCTGGGCATGGTAGAACACGCCTGTGATCCCAGCTACCTTGGGAGGCTGAGGCAGGAGAACTGCTTGAACCTGGGAGGTGGAGGTTGCGGTAAGCCAAGATTGCACCACTGCAATAAGAGGGAAACTCCATCTCAAAAAAAAAAAAAAAAAAAAGCTAATCCTAATCCTCATCCACCTGGATGTTAAGCAATTTTATATCCATAAGGGCTTTTGTCTGTATATGCTGGAGCTGTTGAAGCCTGGGTTGTGACAGAGACCTTGCCTCCACTCTCCATGTTACCTCATCTTTTCTGAAACAGTTATCCAGGTAAGGATGAGAAATACTGTAGCAAAGCTATGAGAAAAGTGTTTGGGCACCCTACCTGGAAAAGTTAGGGAGAATCTCTATGTTGAGTGTAAAGTAAGTGATTAACTCCAGGTCTTCACTAAAAATAAAACTCCTGGCTGGGCGTGGTGACCCATGCCTGTAAAGCACTTTGGGAGGCTGAGGGGGTAAGTTCAGGGCCAGCCTGGCCAACATGGTGAAACCCCATCTCTACTAAAAATACAGAAATTAACCAGGTGTGGTTGCACACACCTGTAATCCCAGCTACTCAGGACACTGAGGCATGAGAATTACTTGAGCCTAGTAGGCGGAGGTTGCAGTGAGCAGAGATCATGCCACTGCACTCCAGCCTGGGTGACAAGAGTAAGACTCTGTCTCAATCAATCAATCCATCAATCCATCTCCCAAACTCAACCCCAAGGCAATTTCCAATATGAGAGGTGTTAGGCATGCTGTGAATGAAGAGACCACCTAAACAGGTTTTGTGTGAGTGACAAGGCCATTTTATTTACCTGGGTATGAGTGGGCTGAGTCTGAAAAGAGAATCAGTGAAGGGCAGTGGGGTAGGAGTTGGTTTTATAGGTTTGGGGTAGGCACTTGAAAGTTACAGAAGTTATATAGTTCAGGGCAGTTTTTGCAAGCCATGCAGGTACCGTTGGTGGGGGCAGTGTAAGAAGTCCAGTGTCACAAGGTTGACTTATCAGTTGAGGCAGGAATGGTTGAGGCAGGAGCAATGGTGGAATGTCACAAGGTGGGTTAATCAAGCACTGCAGGAGCTAGCTATTCTCCTTTTGTGATTTTTCTGTTACCTTAGGCTTTCTGGCTCCAGGAGGCCATCTGGAGGTGTATGTGTGGGTCACAGGGGTCACCATGGTATAGTCCATGGTACAGTCAGTTCAAAGGACATTAGGCAGAAATTTTTAAACTTTCTGTAGACAAGACCTGGAAGGGCAAAGGATTTGTCTGGATCTTCATCCAGATTTCTTTGACCACATGTTCTACACCGTATTTCTTTATAAATGGGAATCAGATAGATATGGTCTTAATCCATTTCCCCTACCTCCTTGAGATCTGCTATTTCTTGTCCCGTTTGTTTCTTGACTCCAACACTTGGCTTGAATCCTGTTTCTTACATTAACACACTGTAGACTGTGTGACTGCAAGCAAGTTACTTAAACTCTGTGCCTCAGTTTGCTCATCAATAAGATGGAGATAATAGTGGTATCTAAGCTCACACGGTTGGTGTAAAATATAAAGGAAGTAATGTTATCTTGGGTATCAGGATTAGCAATCTATATCTGAGAACCAGGCTCTTTGTCTTATATATAATTAGGAGAGGTGAAATAATATCTGAAAACAGAATATTATAAGTATCATATGTGTTTTAAATAGCTTATTCTTGTAACAGCTTATTTTTATTTTCAATTTTTGGCTGGCCATTTACTCTTCCTACATATTTCGCTTACCAATAGATAAAAATAACAGAAATGAACATATTATTCTATCCAACTTACATAATAGCTCTCTTTAAAACTACTGATTCAATAGTTTGTCCAGGGCATACTTACTGTATTTTCCTCTGTGTCTGGCTTGCAAATATTTTATCTTTCTCACTTCTAGTAAGTTTACATTCATTTGTGGTAAGTTTTTCCACAGTGAAATTTTAAAAATTGTGATGTAACCTGGTCTGGAAACAATTTCATACATTCCATGAATTTTTCTATACAAAATTTAGGTTGATTTATATGGAGGGTGGACAATTGATCCCACTTAGCGGTTCTCAAAGCAAGGTCTCCAAACTAGCCACATCAACATCACCTTGTTAGAATGTCAATCACCTTGTCAGAATGTAAATCACCTTGTTAGAAATCATTTTGTGAGACATGTAAATGCAAATTCTCGAATCCCAGCCTGACCTATTAAGTCAGAAACTCTGGGGGTTAGGGCTTGAAATCTGTATTTTAATAAGCCCTTCAGTGGATTCTGATGCACATTAAAGGTTGAGAACCATTGTTCTAGCTCTTCCAATGACAATTTAAAAAGTTGTAGAGCTAGAAATGACTGCCTTAAAGTAAAACTTAAAATGTGTATTTTTCTAGTTTTCAGTTTAAATTATATCCATCATCAAAATATTTATTGGATACCCATTTGTAAGTTTTCTATTGAAGTAAAGCCTACTACACAAATTATGAAATAATGCTAAATACTACATTAATCGGACTATTTATATGAAAATCTTTCTGTTAATATTTTGGTGACATTTTATCTTTTGTAGGTTCATCCACATAAAACTTACTTCACAGTAGCTGAAAAAGGGAGTTTTCCAGATATTATCATCTATGAATTTCCTTCTCTGAGACCCTACAGAATCCTTCGAGGTGAGTCCAGAAGCATATTTAAAATATTTCATGTTCAAGGACAACAACATTCTGAAGAAGATGGGACTGTATTTGATGTCAGGGTTCTCCTGAGAAACAGAACTAGTGGAAGATAGAAAAGAGATTTATTCAAATTCATACATAACAATACTAACTTTAAATGTAAATGGGCTAAATGCCCCAATTAAAAGACACAGACTGGGCAGATGTGGTGGCTCACACCTGTACTTTGGGAGGCCTAGGTAGGCAGGTCACCTGAGGTCAGGAGTTTATAGCACTAAATGCCCATAAGAGAAAGCAGGAAAGATCTCAAATCAACACTCTAACATCACAGTTAAAAGAACTAGAGAGGCAAGAGCAAACTAATCCAAAAGCTAGCAGAAGATGAGAAATCACTAAGATCAGAGAAGGACTAAAGGAGATATAGACAGAAAAACCCTCGAAAAAAAATCAGTGAATCCAGGAGCTGGTTTTTAAAAAAAATTAACAACATAGACCACTAGCTAGACTAATGAAAAGAGAAAAGAATCAAATAGACACAATAAAAAATGATGAAGAGGATATCACCACTGACCCCACAGAAATACAAACTACCATCAGAGAATACTATAAACATCTCTACGCAAACAAGCTAGAAAATCTAGAAGAAATGGATAAATTCCTGAATGCATACACCCTACCAAGACTAAACCAGAAAGGAATGGAATCCCTGAATAGACCAATAATGAGCTCTGAAATTGAGGCAGTAATTAATAGCCTACCAACCAAAAATAGTCTAGGACCAGAGGGATTCAAAGCTGAATTCTAACAGGGGTACAAAAAGGAGCTAGTACCATTCCTTCTGAAACTATTTCAGACATGCAAAAAGGAGGGAGTCCTTCTTAACTCATTTAATGAAGCCAGCATCATCCTCATACCAAAACCGGGAAGAGACACAACAAAAAAAGTAAACCTCAGGCCAATATCCCTGTTGAACATCACTGCAAAAATCCTTGATAAAATACTGGCAAACGGAATCTAGCAGCACATCCAAAAACTTATTCACAACGATCAAGTCACCTTCATCTCTGGGATGCAAGGCTGATTCAACACATGCAAAACAATAAACATAATCCAGCACATAAACAGAACCAAAGGCAAAAACCCTGCGATTATCTCAATAGATGCAGAAAAGACCTATGGTAAAATTCAGCATCGCTTCATGTTAAAAACTCGTAATAAACCATGTATTAATGGAACATATCTTAAAATAATAAAATGCTATTTATGACAAACCCACAGCCAATGTCATATTGAATGGGCAAAAGCTGGAAGCATTCTGTTTGAAAACTGGTATAAGATAAGGATGCTTCTCTTACCACTCTTATTCAACATATTATTGGAAGTTCTGGCCAGGGCAATTAGGCAAGAGAAAGAAATAAAGGATATTCAAATAGGAAAAGAGGAAGTCAAGTTATCTCTGTTTGCGGATGACATTTTACATTTAGAAAACCCCATCATCTCAACCCAAAAACTTCTTGAACTGATAAGCAACTTCAGCAAAGTCTCAGGATACAAAAATCAATGTGCAAAAATCACAAGCAATCATATACACCAATATTGGGCAAGCAGAGAGCCAAATCATGAATGAACTCCCATTCACAATCACTACAAAGAGAATAAAATACCTGGGAATACAGCTAACAAGGGATGTGAAGGACCTCTTAAAGGAGAACCACAAACCACTGCTCAAGGAAGTAAGACAGCACAAACAAATGGAAAAACATTCCATGCTCATGGATAGGAAAAATGAATATCATGAAAATGGCCATACTGCCAAAGTCATTTGTAGATTAATTGCTATTCCTATCAAACTACCATTGGCATTCTTCACAGAATTAGAAAAAGCTATCTTAAGTTTCATGTGGAATCAAAGAAGACCCCATCTAGTCAAGACAGTCCTAAGCAAAAAGAACAAAGCTGGAGACATCATGCTACCTGACTTCAAACTATACTGCAAGCCTACAGTAACTAAAACAGCATGGTACTGGTACCAAAATAGACATATAGACCAATGGAGCAGAACAGAGACCTCAGAAAGAACACCACACAGCTGCAATCATCTGATGCTCAACAAACCTCACAAAAACAAGCAATGGGGAAAGGATTTCTTTTTCAGTAAATGGTGCTGGGAAAACTGGCTAGTTACATGCAGAAAACTGAAACTGGACCCTTTCCTTACAACTTATACAAAAATTAATCCAAGATGGATTAAAGGCTTAAGTGTAAAACCCAAAACCATAAAAACCCTAGAAGAAAACCTAGGCAATAGCATTCGGGACATAGGCATGGACAAAGACTTCATGACAAAAAAGCCAAAAGCAATAGCAACAAAAGCCATAATTGACAAATGGGATCTAATTAAACTAAAGAGCTTCTGCACAGCAAAAGAAACTATCATCATAGTGAACAGGCAAACTACAAAGTGGGAGAACATTTTTGCAATCTACCCATCTGACAAATGTCTAATATCCAGAATTTACAAGGAACTTAAACATATTTACAAGAAAGAAACAACTCCATCAAAAAGTGGGCAAAGGATATGAACAGATACTTCTCAACAGAAGACATTTATGCAGCCAACAACCATCCGAAAAAAAGCTCAACATCACTGATGATCGGAAAAATGCAAATTAAAACTACAATAAGATACCATCTCATGCCAGTTAGAATGGCAATTATTAAAAAGTCAGGAAACAATAGGGGCTGGTGAAGCTGTGGAAAAATAGGAACACTTTTACACTGTTGATAGGAATGTAAGTTAATTCAACCATTGTTGAAGACAGTATGGTGATTCCTCAAGGGCTCTAGAATCAGAAATACCATTTGACCCAGCAATCCCATTACTGGGTATATACCCAAAGGAATATAAATCATTCTTCTATAAAGACACTTGTACACGTATGTTCACTGCAGCAGTATTTACAATAGCAAAGACATGACACCAACCCAAATGCCCATCAGTGATAGAGCAGATAAACAAAACATGGTACATATACACCATGGAATATGCAGCCATAAAAAGTAAAGAGATTATGTCCTTTGCAGGGACATGGGTGAAGCTGGAAGCCATCATCCTCAGCACACTAACACAGGAATAGAAAACCAGACACCGCATGTTCTCACTCATAAGTGGGAGTTGAACATTGAGAGCACATGGACACAGAGAGGGCCTGTTGGTGGGTGAAGGGTGAGGGGAGGGAACATAGAAGATGGGTCAATAGATGCAGCAAACCACTATGGCACACGTATGCCTATGTAACAAACCTGCACTTTCTGCGCCTGTATCTCCCCCTGCCTTTTTTTTTTTTAAGAGTAAATTAAAAAAGAGATTTATTTAATGGAATTGTTATAGGAAAGGGGTCTTGATCCAGACCCCAAGAGAGCATTGTTAGACCTCATGCAAGAAAATTTGAGGTGACTCCATAGAGTAAAATGAAAACAAGTTTATTAAGAAAGGAAAGGAATGAAAGAATGGCTACTCCATACTCCGAGCAGTGGCTTGGGTTGCTCAGCTAAGAATACTTATAGTTATTCGATTATATGCTAAACAAGGGGTGGATTATTCATGAGGTTTCCAGACAGGAATGGGGTGGGCAACTCCTGGAACTGAAGGTCCTTCACCTTTTAGGCCACATAAGGTAATTTCCTGACATTGCCATGGTATTTATAAATTGCCATGACGCTGGTGGGACTGTCTTATAGCATACTAATGCATTATAATTAGCATATAATGAGTAGTGAGGACGACCAGAGGTTGCTTTCATCACGTTCTTGATTCTGGTGGGTTTTGGCCAGCTTCTTTACCACATCCTATTTTATCCGTGGCGTCTTTTGACTTGTATCTTGTGACACCTATCTCATCTTGTGAGTTAGAATGCCCAACCTCCTGGGAATGCAGCCCAGTAGGTCACAGCCTCATTTTACCCAGCTTCTATCCCAGATGGAGTCACTCTGGTTCTTAGGCTTCTGACACTGCTATCTAATATGTGTTTGTGTGTCTCCCCATGTCATGAAATGGAATACTCATGCAATAGGTGATTAAAACTCCTTTACCCTCCCCCTTCACATCACATAATTCATTCTAAAGCCAAAGATGGTGAATGTTTTTGGAATTGTTCCTTTAGGGTATTCTTGGCATTCTTATATCACCATGGGCTGACTCCCTCTCTATTTTTGTTACAATATGCTTTTGAAATGAATAAATGTGTCTTTATTTATTAGACCCCCATTTATCCTTCCAGATGGGACTGAGAAGGGATATGCTTGTGTGGACTTTAACTACAGTGGTACCTTGCTGGCCTCTGTTGGTAGCAACCCGGACTACACACTGACTATCTGGAATTGGAAAGACGAACAACCCATACTGAGGACAAAGGCTTTTTCTCAGGAAGTTTTTAAGGTTACTTTCAATCCTGATAAGGAAGAGCAGCTTACTACCTCGGGATCAGGCCACATCAAGTAGGTTGGGTCACCAATAGAAGTGCTAGTAGGTATCACAGGGGTATTTTTCTAAGAAGCTCTAAGAGCTAGAGACTTTTTTTGCAGTTTTGGTTAACATTAGAATTATTTAAAAATATGTTATTTTAAAAGCTAACTAGTAGTGCATCTTTTCTAATTAGATATGTGGGATTTTATTTCTGCAAGGAGCATAGATAAAATAAGGGCTTTTTTAAATTGAGATGGAGTTTCACTCTTGTTACCCAGGCTGGAGTGCAATGGTGTGATCTCGGCTTACCACAACCTCCACCACCCAGGTTCCAGTGGTTCTCCTGCCTCAGCCTCCTGAGTAGCTGGGACTACAGGCACCCACCACCATGCCCAGCTAATTTTGTGCTTTTAGTAAAGAGGGGGTTTCTGCATGTTGGTCAGGCTGGTCTTGAACTCCCGACCTCAGGCGATCTGCCCGTCTCGGCCTCCCAAAGTGCGGGGATTACAGGCGTGAGCCACCATGTCCGGCCAACAAGGGCTTTTAAATACAGCCTGCTGCCTTCTTGTAGGCTCCACCTCCTAAAAGAGTTTGTGTAGTGTCTTAATAACTAACATTGGGATGATATTTCCAAATTCATATTGAACTTTCACATCCACTACTAAATTTCTTGTTTGTAGCAATTTAGTCTTCATCTGTAAAACAAGAATCATCACAGTATCATTCCTGACAGGAACACTCAATACAAAACAGTGGCAGAGCCTGCTCTTGATCTTAGGTCTTGCTCCAAACTCCACGCTCTTTTCATTACATCATACCCTCGTCTATTTCCAGGATGGAATGATCTTGTCTTTCTCTATCTTTGTTCCACTTTGTCTCATGCGTTTATGTAACAACCTTCTACCACCCCAGATCTGCCCATAACTTGACTATCAATGTCTCTTTAAGAGAAAAAC
Source organism: Alouatta palliata (assembly GCA_004027835.1). Lineage (NCBI taxonomy): Eukaryota > Metazoa > Chordata > Mammalia > Primates > Atelidae > Alouatta > Alouatta palliata. The sequence goes on from PVKV010035893.1 coordinate 13,201, forward strand.
ATTTTTATCCATCCTGAATTCCTCTTGTCTCAATTTAGATCTGGTCTTTTTATTACTCATTCATTAGAAATATAGACTAATTGAGCAGATTTTTAATTGTAATCATTAGGGAATTCTCAAATAACCCTCTGCTAGCTATTTGCTAAAATTTTCCAATTTCTTATATTTTCCTATTAGTAAAATCTGTATTTTCTATGCCCCATATCTTTGAGAGAAAGACAGACATTGAGCAGTTAATTTCATGTGTGCTATAACGGAACCCAGAATGTACAGAGGGATACCATCAGGGGACCTACCATTCCTTTGGAGATGATGTTGGTTATATAGGCTTTTGGCTTTGTATCATTGACTTGTTGGTATCCTCAGTTATCAATTTTATATCTAGTTGGATAGATCTTCTTTTTCTACATGGTCTTCATCATCCTGTCTGTTCATTTGTTCAGACTGTTAATAAGAAAATGTTAGTAATAACATTTATTGATTGCTTTGATGTGCTAGGCACTGTTCTAAAAATTTTTCACCAATTTTATGAGGTAGGTGTTACTAATTTTCTCATTTTATACCTGAGAAAATGAACGTACAGGGTGATCAAGAAAAGCACTCAGGGTCACACAGCTAATACATTAGAATTCTTTGAGAAACTTTTATATCCTCTAAAACAATACTGTCTAATGCCACTTTCTGACAGACTGGGAATGTTCTGTGCTGTCTAATACAGTAGCTGCCAGCTGCATGTAGTTATGAAGCACTTGAAATTCGCTAGTGTGACTGAAACACTGAAATTTTGATTTTGTTTAATGTTAATTACTTTAAATAGTCAAACATAGCTGGAGGCTACTGTATTAGGTAGCACAGCTCTAAAATATAAGATGCATGACGGAGGAAATTTTATTTTTCAGCTGTTTTGATCATTGCTGAATTCATATTGCCTAGAACCTTGCCTGACAGGTAGTAGATACTTAACAAATCTTAATCAGATGAATGAGTGAAATAATGTATGTGTCTATAAAATATGTAAATGTTTGGGTCATATTAAAATAAAAATCAATAAACTATCTTTGAGGTACATTCAGTCTCTTTCTCATTTGTTTGTAGGTTCTGGGAAATGGCTTTTACATTCACAGGTCTCAAGCTGCAGGGATCACTGGGTCGATTTGGCAAAACAACCACTACTGATATAGAAGGCTACATGGAGCTCCCAGATGGGAAGGTGAGTATAGCCACTATTCTACAATAATAAAACTTTGTTTTCAAGTACTTATATGAAAGCATACATACATGAAAATATATTACATTCTAACAAGCTCTGCCGATAACAGATATTATCATTGTAAATGTAATGAATATTTCATTTTACTTCTTCAATTATCAGTTGTAATTAAAATATTTCCCTGAAATTGTCATAATCCATATGTACCTACCATTTTCTATTTTCTTTTTACTAAATATTATACACACATATAAAGTATGTGAACATTTTCATATATTAACATAGTGACATACTTGTTACCTTTAATTATGTCACAGAGTTGCAGTATTTATATTACTTATTTTTCCCCATTTTGTCTTGCTGTCATGATCCAAGAAGACTTATTGGGTCAAGGGTTATATGCAACTTTGTGGAGTTTATTTTTATTGTCAAATTATTACTCAGGAAGAGCAAACCACTTTATAGAGGCATCTGGAACACTGCAACTGTAATGTGTTAGTTTATTCTTTAATATTGTTAGTTTCTTTCCTTTCTTCCTCTTATAAAATTTATAGGCGTATTGCCTGAAACAATAGTTAATTAGGATTAGTTCTCCATCAGTATTGTACACAGTGTCCTATTAGAATGAATTATACATTATTATTTGAGATCATCTCGGTTGTAAGTAAATGCCAGCGTACAAATGTTACTCTAAGGAACCAAGTGGTCTAGTCATCTACCTGACTAAATATTCTCAATTCAAAAGCATGGTATATAGGAGGAAATAAAAAGCCTTGGATGCTGGCTAAACTATGTATCTAAATCCATGAGATGATCTTAAATCATTCCAGCTTCAAATTCTCAATACTGCAAAAATTAAGCTAAGATAAAGATCAATAGAATCCTCGTTAAAAACATGGCATGAGATATATGTTTTAAAGGGTTGGTACAAGTTGTATAGCTACGGGGAAGAAAGAAACCATTTTAAATGATAGAGCAACTGAAGGAAGTATTTAGCGTTAGAAATAAATATCAGATTTTTAGAGGACAGATTGGAATAAACCATTTATGTTGGCAAAGAGTGGAAAATTTCAGTTGAGAAGTATGACTGGGCCCTAGTGTACAAAGAGTTTAATAGGTAGGCAGAACTACTCTACGTGGGAAGAGTAGACTTGCAAATGAAAGAAGTAATAAACAAATTTGGCCATAAAATGCCGGGTTGATTTGACGAAGGGAAATATGGAGTCAAGAAAATGGGCTAGAACGGAAGCTGTTGCTGTCATTTAAAAAGAGGTGATCAAGGGACTAGACTTCTCAGAACAAATGGAAAAGGAAAGCTAGATATGACTGAGATTTCAGAAAGAAATGCCTTACAGATTTTTGTCACCATTGCTGGCTTTCATCACTGGACAGAAGAAAATAAGTCTAAAAACTCTACCATAAATGCTGAGGCTTAAGAACGCGATCAGTAAACTCGGTAGGGTTGTTAAAAAATAAGTAGACCCAAGGGATAAAAGACTGAATAAAATCATGTTTCTCTAGAAAGAGAGAAATGAAATTTCTCTAGAGAGGGAAATGAAAATGCATACTTGGCGCGGTGGCTCACGCCTATAATCCCAGCACTTTGGGAGGCCGAGGCGGGTGGATCACGAGGTCAAGAGATCGAGACCATCCTGGTCAACATGGTGAAACCCCGTCTCTACTAAAAATACAAAAATTAGCTGGGCATGGTGGCACGTGCCTGTAGTCCCAGCTACTTGGGAGGCTGAGGCAGGAGAATTGCTTGAACC
>PVKV010035894.1:0-16177 GCA_004027835.1 Alouatta palliata
TGCTTTGAATGTGTCCCAGAGATTCTGGTATGTTGTGTCTTCATTCTCATTGATTTCAAAGAACGTCTTTATTTCTGCCTTCATTTCATTGTTTATCCAGTCAAGATTCAAGAGCCAGTTGTTCAGTTTCCATGAAGCTGTGCGGTTCTGAGTTAGTTTCTGAATTCTGAGTTCTAACTTGATTGCACTGTGGTCTGAACCAGTACAGTTTCTTTCACTTGAAAGTTCTCAAACCATGATTCAAACTGAATGGCTCACAGATGCTGTTAATTATGCTCTACCAGCACAGGGCAGAAGACTCAGCCTACTATCTACTACAAAATGAGCTATATCTGGACCTTATTAAGTAAAAGGAAAGTACTAATTATAATAGAGTAGGTTGATATCACACTTAATACTACAGAAGATAAATCTATATACCACCCAGAAATGCAGAATGGTAACGAAAAGAACAACGTATTTAGGATTAGGACACCTGGGTTATTTGAATTCAAGTTCTATTGTTTACTAGCAGAGCAATCCAGGGCAAAACACTTGGTATATTTGAGTGTCAGTCTCTCATCAGTAAAACAGGGGAAATAATTTTAAAAGAAAATAATGGGTGTGAATGTGCTTTTAAGCCTTTTAAGGCAGTGTTATTAACAATCAGTCTCAGAATCAAGCCATAGGTATTGTAGAGGGTCAAAACTGGATAATCTTTAGATACTATCTTATTCAATCCTCTTTTGAACAGACAGGGAAATAGAGGACAGTGGGGGTCAAGGAGGTGTGTCTGTGTGTGTAATGGACATGTCTATGGTCACACAACTACTTGATGGTAGAACTCAGACTAGTATCCAGTTCTCCTTACAGTCAGTGTTTTTCTAGTGTACAATAACATCTCTCAGTTTGAGGATCACTGGGCTAGAAACATATTACCAACCACTCCGTATAAATCATTATATTTTACATGCAAATGTATTTAGAGTTTAAAAATCCAGACCTCAAATAAAGCACTGCAAGTGGCAGTCCCCTTATTCATGCTCAAAATATTCTGAATCAAAAATGAGAGTGACCACACCCATTACATTTATTTATTGGTACTCATTATCTGGAAATTAACTATAGTACTGTGGATTTCAGGAAACAAATGAATTACCTGATTAAGCTGATCCTTTCTGCCAACTTCTCTGTGTGCTCCTGAGTGGGAGGGACATTTTCTACAAAAGCAATTCCATAGAGCAGAAAGTTTTGCAGAAACTTCTTCAATCCCTCCTTGGTTTCTAAGAAGCTCTGGCAATCTACAGATGGAACTTGGGCTTGCTGGTAGATTTCAGCATTCCATAATATTCTAGGCTGGATGACTTTTTGTTTCTGCCCTTCATAGCTGTTTTTCACTAGCCAATTCAAGTCGTATTTACTCACATGACCATCTGGCCCTTTTAAGGGGAAAAATAAAAGGCACTAAAATAATAATTACAAATAATGTCAACATTTTAATTGGTTATAAAGTATAATTGGTTACAACTGGTTAAGAATCTTTTTTAAGAAATCAGTTATCTAGTACTGTATTGTTTATGAAACCAAATTAAAATGAGTGCCTAGAATGTTTCTGAGACAGAAATATATGTGGTTTGAGTGGTATGCATGAATAAATGAATGAATAAATATAGAGGCTAAATAAGTTACAGAATTATAGTTACATAGTAAAAGATCGTCTGGAAAATTAACCAAGTTATCACAGAATGACAATCCAAGTAGGTTTTACCGTACTTGGTACTGTCTTTCCTTGTCCCCATCCCTGTCTTCCATCTATATAGGAACTCAGAATGTTTGAGCTAGAAGGGGCTAATCTTTATTTTACAGATAGAGATAAAGTCAGTTAGTGACTCACTCAGGATCATACTACTAAGTACTATAGGCGGAACTAGAACCCCAGCTTCTTGCTTCTAGAAGTTCAGTACCATTCTATGCTGCCTTCCTCTTCTACATGACATAGGACATTTCTGTCTAATTATATGAAATCAACACAATATAATAAAATGACTTTGTAAGTGACTTCACCTGCTGTGCACCACCCTCACCCAAAAAAAGTTGAAAACCAACCCCAAAATGCTTTAGAAAAGCTTCAAGATAAGCAAAGGAAGCAAGCAGCAGAAGGAGTGAAAGGCTTGTCTATCCATTTTACTTCTCTCTCTATTTTTCTCCCTCCCCTTGATAAAAAAGTATCACACTTTGGATAATTTGGAAAACATAAAAAGTATGAGGCAATTAAAAGTCACCACGTTTATCATTCTACCACCCAGATGAAACTATGATTGACAGCTTGGCGTCATTCCTTCCAGTTTTTTTCTATGTATTCTCTTATTTTATATGATTTATATACATAAATATAGTATATAAAACTTGCGACCCTGCCATTGTCACTTAACATTGTAACAATTTTTAACATTAAATTTTATCATTTTATTAAGTCTTCATTAAAGTTAATTTTTAAAGCTTGCAAAATCTACATTACCAAGATTTACCTAACCCATCTGTTCTTCTGGGTATGTACATTTATTTTAAAAATTTTCCTATTATTTAATAGTGATTGTCTTTAATCATATTTCTAATAATTTAGAAATAGAATGCATATTATATTTCTTGAAAGTTTGTAGCTTTGTATTTAGAAATTTCAAAGATACAAACTTTTAAGAGTTCTGATATACATATTCATATTACTTTCTAGAAAGTCTACTAATCTTCATTCCCTCCAACAGTACATATGTGTCTATCAAAATGGAATATTCTTATTTTTAAAATATATATTTTTTTCTAATTTGGTAAGTAAAGTGAAACTGCTATCTTGTAATAATTTTAATTATTTGCTTACTAATAAGGCTAATAAGAATACTTTTTCTATTTGTTAGACATCTATGTTTCTTTAATGCAGGGGTTACCAAACTATGGTTTATGAGTCAAATCTGGTGCTTGGTTTTGTAACGCCTGTTTCAGAACACATGAATGTCTATTTTGTTACATACTGTCTATAGCTCCATTCACTCACAACTAAAGGGCTGAAGAATTGAATAGTTGTGACAGAGACCATATAGCTCACAGAGTTTAAAAATATTTACCATCTGGTTCTTTACAGAAAATGTTTGCTACTCCTGCTTTAATGATTTGTCTGTTCAGTCCTTTCTCACATTTTTCTATTGGAATACTTGTACTTTTCTTACAATTTAACAATAGTACCTTATATATTAAGGATATTTAGTCTTTGTCATATATTTTGCTAATATTCTGCCAAGTTGCCTGTTTTTAAATAAATGTTTCTATGGCATTGTTTTTTCTATTGTAAAAAAGTTAGTAGTCAATGTATGGATTGTAAGTATGTTTCTTCCTCCAATGCTTTTTCTTTTAACTTTTTTTATTTGGAGATAATAGATTCATAGGATGTTGAAAAGAAATGTGTAGGAAAGTCCCATAAGCTCTTCCCCAAGCCTTCCTTGATGTTAACATGTTATATAACCACAGTACAATGCCCAAACCAAGAAAGTGGTATTGGTACAATCCATTGAGCTTATTCAGATTTAAACAGTTAAACATATATTCATTTATGTGCATAGATCTATGCAGTGTAATTACATGTATAACTTTGTGTAACCACCACCACAGTCAAGATACTCAACCATATGACTCCTTCGTGTTACCCTTTTATAGTTACATCTGCCACCTCCTACCCCCATATCCATAACTCCTGGCAACCAATAATCTGTTCTCTATCTCTATAATTATGTTATTTCATGAATATTAACATAAATGAAATCATGTAGATTAGCTCTTTTACTTCAGCATGATTTAATTGAGGTTCTTCCGAGTTACTGTGTCTATCATTAGTTCATTCCTTTTCATTGCTGAGTAGCATTTTATCGTATGGATGGTTTGTTTAACCATTCACCTATTGGGTAGTTTCCAGTTCTTGGATATTACGAATAAGGCTGATGTGAACATTAATATATAGGGTTTTTTTTGTGAACATAAGTTTTCATTTCTTTGGGATAAATGCCCAGGAGTGTGATTTCTAGGTTGCATGTTTAGGTTTCTTTTTTCTTTTTCTTTCTTTCTCTTTTTTTTTTTTAAGAAACTACCAAATTGTTTTCCAGAGTATAACATTTTACATTCCCATGAGCAAAGTAAGAGTGATAGAATTTCTCTGCATCTTCTCTATTATTTGGTGTAGTCACTGTTTCTTAATTTAGTTGTTCTGATAGGTATGTAGTACAGACTTGTTGTGATATTAACTTTCTTTTTTTTTTGAGACAGAGTCTCGCTCCATCACCAGGTGCCAGGTTGGAGTGCAGTGGCATGATCTCGGCTCACTGGAACCTCTGCCTCCCAGGTTCAAGCAATTCTCCTGCCTCAGCCTCCCGAGTAGCTGGAACTACATGTGCGTGCCACCATGCCAAGCTAATTTTTGTATTTTTTTTTTTTTTTTAGTAGAGACCAGGTTTCACCATGTTGGCCAGGATGGTCTCGATCTCTTGACCTCATGATCCACCCGCCTTGGCCTCCCAAAGTGCTGGGATTACAGGCATGAGCCACTGCACGCAGCCCGTGATATTAACTTTCATTTCTCTAACAGCTAATAATATTGAACATCTTTAAATGTGTTTATTTGCCATCTGTATATCCTATTCAGGAAAATATGTGAGCATATCTTTTATCCATTTTTAAATTGTATAGCTTGTTTTTTATGCTGTTTTAAGAGTTATTTAGTTCTAGCACCAGGCAAAATCTGAAGATGTTCTTCTATGTTCTTCCCTTGAAGTTTTATAGTTTCATGTTATACATTTAAGTCTACAATCTACTATAAGTTGGTTTATATATAAGGTGTGAGACTTGGGTTGAGGTTCTTTTATTTTTTCATTATGGATGTCCAATTGCTCCAGCACCAATGATTGAAAAGACTAGCCTTCCTCCACTGAATGGCTTTTGCAATTTTGCCAAAGATCAGTTGACTATATTTCTGTGGATATATTTCTGGGTTTTCTATTCTGTTCCATTGATCTATGTATCTGTCCTTCCACCAATACCACACTGTTTTGATTACTGCAGTCTTAACATCAGGAAGTGATTTCTTCCCACTTAATTCTTCACTTTCATAATTGTGCTGGCTCTCCTAGGGCCTGTGTATTTCCATTCAAATTTTAGAGCAAGCTTGTTTATAAAAAAAATCTTGCTTTTATTTTGACAGGAATTGCATTAAAACTACAGATCAGTTTGGAGAAAACTGACATCATTACTATGTCGAGTCTTCCAATCCATGAATATGATTTGCCTCTCCACATATTTATGTCTTCTTTGATTTCTTTCATCAGCATTTAATAATTTTTATAATACAGATCCTATAAATATTTTGTTAGATTATACCTAAATATTTAAATTTCTTTGAAGCAATTGAAATGGTCATTTTTCATTTCAGTTTCTACATAGAAATACAATTAATATTTGTGTATTGATCTTGTGTCCTGTGACCTTACTGAACTCATTTATTAGTTCTCATAGTTTTATTGTGGACTACTTGAGGTAGTCTATGTTAGGCTGTCATATATCTGCAAATAAAGTGTTTTATTTTTTTCTTTCTAATATGTATGTATTTTATTAATTTTTCTGGACTTACTGTAATAGAATTTTCAGTACTATGATAAACAAGAGTGGTGAGAGTGGATGTTAAATAATAGTGGTAAGAGTGGCCATCCTTGCCATGTTCCCTGTTTTAGAGGGAAAGCGTTCCGTCTCACCATTAAGTATAATGTTAGCTGTAGATTGTGACAACTTTATTTGAAGAAAAACATAAAATATTTCAAAAAATCCTTCCAAAACAAGAAAAAAAGAAAACTAAGAGAATAACCTATTTTTGAAAGGAAAAAACCATTTTCCACAAAATAGTAGTTTTTATAAGAGTACCCCCAAAGAAGACCAAGTCTCCTGCCCACTCACAAGTAAAAAAGAATGTGGTCTCATCCAGACGAATAGTCTTTGGCTTGATACATAAATCCACACTGGCTGTGTCCAGGCTGCGCTGATGAGTCTTAGAGTTGTAGCACGATGCTGAGCGGCAGTGGTCTCGAAGCCAGACATAATCAAAGCGCATCACGGTGTTAGCATATTTCAGCTCTGTGGGAAAGATCACAGTAATCAGAACTATTCACTGAGATAACTTTCAAAAATCAGCATCCAGAAAACTTCCTTTTAAAAGTCTTCTACCAAGAAATAACCAAGAGCAATAAGGGTTGAGGGGAGGGATTTGTCCCTTATCAGATATTAAAATATACTGCAGAACTTCTATGATTAAAATGGTGTAATGTTGTACTTTAATAGGAAGATAAAACAATGGAAGAGTATAAAAAGCCCAGAAATATATCCAAATGGATATGGAAATCTGATATGTAATAAGTGACAGCAAAAGTCACCAGGAAAAGATGAATTTTTAAATAAATGGTGTTGGGACAATTAGATAGGACTTAGGAAAAGATAAATTTGTGTCTATATGTCATGTTGTCACCAGGTCACGAAGATAAACTCAAAATATATAAGAGGACTAAATTTCAAATATGAAACCATTCAAGTATCAAAAGAAGGAAGCATAGGTGGGTAGAGAATATATAGAGGTGATAAGGTTTGGCTCTATGTCCCCACCCAAATCTCATTTTGAATTGTAATCCCCAATGTTGGGGGAGGGACTTGGTGGGAGGTGATTGGATCATGGAGGCAAACTTCCCCCTTGCTGTTCTCCTCAAAGTGACTGAGCTCTCACGAGATTTGGTTGTTTAAAAGTGTGTAGCACTTCCCCCTTCACTTTCTCCTGCTTTGCCATAGTAAGATGTGCTTGCTTCCCCTCCCCTTACACCATGATTGTAAGTTTCCTGAGGCCTCCCAGCCATGCTTCCTGTACAGCCTGCAGAACTGTGAGTCAATTAAACCTCTTTTCTTCAGAAAGTACCCAGTCTCAGGTAGCTCTTTATAGCCATGTGACAATGAAATACTACAGAAATTTGTTACCAGAGAAGTGGGGCATTGCTGTAAAGTTACCTGAAAATGTAGAAGTGACTTTGGGACTGGATAGCAGGCAGAGATTGAAACAGTTTGGAGGGCTCAGAAGAAGACAGAAAGGCAAGGGAATGTTTGGAACTTCATAGAGACTTCTTGAATAGTTTTGACCAAAATGCTGATAGCGATGCAAACAGTGAAGTCTATGCTGAGGTGGTCTCAGATGGAGCTGAGGAACTTATTGGGAACTGGAGTAAAGGTCATTCTTGCTATGCTTTATCAGAGACTGAGAGCATTGTGTCCCTGCTCTAGGGATTTGTGGAACTTTCAACTTGAGAGAGCTGATTTAGTGCATCTGGCAGAATAAATGTCTAAGTAGCAAAGTTTTCAAGATGTGGCCTGGCTGCTTCTAACAGTGTATGCTCATATGCATATGCAGAGATGCTTTGAAATTGGAACTTATATTTAAAAGGAAAACAGAGTATAAAAGGTTGGAAAATTTGCAGTGAGACCATGTGGTGGAAAAAAAACATTTTTTTTTTCCTGGGGAGGAATTCAAGGCTACAGAAATTTCCACAAGCAAAGAGAAGCCAAATGTTAATAGCCAAGACAATGGGGAAAATGTCTCCAGGGCATGTCAAAGATCCTTGCAGCAGCCCCTCCCATCACAGGCCCTGAGGCCTAGAGGGAAAAAAAGTTTTGTGGGCCAGGCCCAGGGCCCCACTGCTCTATGCAGCCTTGGGACATGGCCCCCATGTTCCATGCCTCTGTGTCTCAGCTGTTCCAGCTCTAGCCATGGCTAAAAGGGACCAAGGAACAGCCTGGGCCATTCTTCAGAGGATGCAAGCCCCAAGCCTTGGCGGCTTCCATGTGTTGTTGGGCCTATGGGTGTCCAGAAGGCAAGAGTTGAGGTTTGGGAGCCTCCACCTAGATTTCAGAGGATGGATGGAAATGCCTGGATGTCCAGGCAGAAGTCTACTGCTGGGGCAGTGCCCTTATGGAGAACCTCTACTAGGACAGTGTGGAGGGGAAATGTGGAGTTGGAGGCTCTACACAGTGCCCCCACTGGTGCACTGCCTAGTGGAACTATGAGAAGAAGGCTACCATCCTTAAGGCCCCAGAATGGTAGATCCACCAATAACTTGCACCATGCACTTGGAAAAGCTACAGCCACTCAATGCCAGACTGTGAAAGCACCCTCGGGGGCTGTACCCTGCAAAGTCACAGGGGTAGAGCTGCCCAAGGCCATGGGAGCCCACCCCTTGCATCAGCAAGCCCTCAATGTGAGACATGGAGTCAAAGGAGATTATTTTGGAGCTTTAAAATTTACTGACTGCCCTGTTGGGTCTTGAACTTGCATGGGGCCTGTACCCCTTTGGATTTGTCCAGTTTCATTCATTTGGAATGGGAGCATTTACCCAATGCCTGTATCCCCATTGTATCTTGGAAGTAACAAACTTGTTTTTGATTTACAGGCTCACAGGTGGAAGAGACTTGCCTTGTCTCAGATGAGACTTTGGACTTGAATTTTTGAGTTAGTGCTGGCATTAGTTAAGACTTTAGGAGACTGTTGGAAGGCATGATTGGTTTTGAAATTTGAAAAGGACGTAAGATTTGGGAAGTGCTGGGTGGAATGTTGGAATGATATGGTTTGGCTCTGTGTCTCCACCTAAATCTCATGTTTAATTGTAATCCCCAATGTTGGGGGAGGAACCTGGTGGGAGGTGATTGGATCACAGGGGCAAATTCTCCCCTTGCTGCTCTCATGATAGTGAGTTCTCACAAGATCTGGTTGTTTAAAAGTGTGTAGCACTTCCCCCTTTGCTGTTTCTCTCTCCTGCTCCACAATGGTAAGATATGCTTGCTTCCCCTTTACCTTCTATCAAGATTGTAAGTTTTCTGAGGCCCGCTAGCCATGTTTCTTGTACAGTCTATGGAACTATGTCAATTAAACTTCTTTTCTTCATAAATTAACCAGTTCTGGCAGTTATTTATGGCAATGTGAGAACAGACTAATACAGGAGGCCCCTTGTACTATTTTAGCAACTAACCTTCTGTTAATTTGAAGTTATTGCAAAATAAGAAATTACAAAAAACAAAGACTTTCCATACATCCAGTTACTCATTTAGAAAAGGTAAATAAAGTATGCTACCCAATTTACAAGGGAAAAGAAAAAAAAGTTATGTCTTCATATAATTCAAAAAATAAATTTCTGATTGATTAAAGTATAAAAAATTTAAAGTATAAAACATTGTATGTTGACAACCTTGAGGTAGCAAAGGTTGTTTTAATATGATACAAAAGCATAGAGATAAATTTGCCTATATTAAAATCAATACCTTCTATTTTACAAATATACAAAAAAAGTTAAAAGACAAGTAACAGGAAAAATATTTGCAACATAAAAGGATTAATATCCAGCATATAGAATAAACTTCTGTGATCAATAAAGATAAAAACCCAACAGAAAAATAGGTAAAGGATACCAAGAAGGAAAGTCACTAGAAGTGACCAGTAAACATATGAACTGCCCCTAGCCTTAATAATAATCAAATAAATGGGTATTTAAACCAAAATGTCATACCATTTTATATCCATAATGGAAATGAAAGTTTTAAAGGCTGATTAAAATGTGTTTTAAAGGATGTGAGGAAATGCATACTTGTAAACATTGGTAGTAGGAGTATAAATTGTTAAAGTTATACTAGATGACAATCAGCAAGTTTCTATGAAAATAATTTAAAATGTGCATATTTGACCCAGAAATTCACCTCTCAGTATTTATCTTTTTTTCTCTTGTACTTCATTTATTTATTGTATCTTTTAATATATATTTTTTATTTCAATAGCTTCTGGGGCTCAAGCGGTTTTTGGTTACATGGGTGGATTGTATAGTGGTGAAGTCAGGGATTTCAGTGCACCCATCATCCAAGTAGTGTACACTAAACCTAATATGTAGTTTTTATTCCTTATCCCCCTCCCTCCCTCTCCTCTTCTGAGTCTCCAATGTCCATTATACCACTGTGTACACCTTTGCATAACATAGCTTAGCTCCCACTTATAACTGAGAACATACAGTATTTGGTTTTCCATTCCTGAATTACTCCATTTAGAATAATGTCCTCTGGCTCTATCCAAGGTGCTGCAAAAGACATTATTTCATTCTTTTTTATGGCTGAGTAGTATTCCATGGTGTGTGTGTTTGTGTGTGTGTATATATATATATATATATATATATATATATTTTTTTTTTTTTTTTTTCTTTATCCACTTATTGGTTGATGGGCACTGAGGTTAGTTCCATATCCTTGCCATTGTAAATTGTGCTGTGATAAACATACACATACAGGTGTCTTTTTGATATAATGACTTCTTTTCCTTTGGGCAAATAGTAGTTCACCTCTCAGTATTTATCTTATAGAAAGTGTCACTCACACATGTGGAGCTGCATGTAAGGATATTTATAATAGTGATGTTTATAATAGTAAAAATAATTAGAAAAAAGACTAAATGTCTATCAGTGGGGGAAGTGGAAGAATATCTAAATGAACTGTGGTTTATCTACATTGTAAGATATTAAGCAATAGTTTTTAAAAACTGCTATACATGTAACTCTCATGTTCACTTTCATTGGTATTATCATTCTCAAGGACAACTAACTAAAGCTCAGAGATGCTAAGTAACTTTGTAAGAATATAATCATTAGGTGGTAGAGCTAGGACATGAACCCAAGTCATGCAACCCCACAGCCTAGTATACTAGTGTGTCTCAAAGTATAGCCTTGGGAGTCTGGAGCTGAGACTTCTAGAAAAGTACAGTGAGGAGCTTGGCAAATTCCCTCCCCCAAAAGCATTGATAAAAGTGGCCAAAACTAAAAAAAAGAAGCATTTTAGGACTCTAGGAATTGTCCAAAGGTATACAGGAAATTGAGAAGTATTTATTCTATTTTTAATTTCTTTAGTAACCTTCGTACTGTTTCCCGTAATTGCTACACCGATCTACATTCTCACCAACAGGGTACAAGAGTTCCTTTTTCTCCACACCCTTGCCAATGCTTGTTATCTCTTCTCTTTTTGATAATGGATATTCTAATGCGTGTCAGGTGGTATATCAGAGTAGCTTTGATTTGCATTTATGATTAGTGATGTTGAACATCTTTTCATATATGTGTTGGTCATTTGTATGTCTTCTTTGGGGAAATGTTTAATCATTGATCATTTTTAAATTGGGTTATATGTTTTATTGCTATTGAGTTGTATGAGTTCTTTATAAATTTTAAATATTAACCCCTTATTACAAGTACAGTTAGCAAATATTTTTTCCTAATCCACAGGATAGCTTTTCATTTTGTTGATTGTTTCCTTTGCTGTGCAGAAGCTAGTTAGTTTGATGTCCCATTTATTTATTTTGGTTTTTGTAGTGTAAGCGGTTGGTGTGATATCCAAAAAAATCATTGCCAAGGCCAATGTTAAGGAGCTTTACCACCTATGTCTTCTTCTGTGAGTGTTATGGTTTCAGGTCTTATTCTTGTTTAAGTCTTTTGTTTTGAGCTGATTTGTGTGTATGATGATAAAGATCTAATTTTATTCTTTTATGCTTTGAGTATATGCCCAAAGGAAATGAAAGTACTACCTCATAAAGATATTTGTACTTCCATGTTCATTGCAACATTATCCATGAAAGCCAAGATATGGAAACAACCTAAATGTCTGTTGATGGATAAATGTATTATAAACTGCGGTATATATAGACAATGGAATATTATTCACCTTTTTAAAAAGGAGATCTTACCATTTGCCATAATATGGATGAACCTGGAGGACATTATGCTAAGTAAAATAAGCCAGATACAGAAAAAAAAAATATTTGCATGATCTCACTTGTATCCAGAATCTTTTAAAAAGAAAAGTCAAATAAATATAGAGATAATAAAATAGTGGTTACCAGGGCCAGGGTAGGGGGATGGAGGAGGAAATGGGAGATGTATGGCTAGGGACACAAAGTAGCAGATATGCAGAATGAACAGACCTAGACGTCTGTTATATAACATGAAGGCTATAGTTAATAAAAGTGCATTGTATTTTGGACTTTTGCTAAATGAGTCAATTTTTGTGTTCTTGCCACAAAAAATGGGTAACTGTGAGATGATCGATATATTAATTTGCTTCACTATAGTAACCATTTTACTATTTATATGTATCTCATAATATCATGTCATATACTTTAAACACGTACAATATAATTTATTTTAAAAAGGAAGCATTTATTTACAAAAAACTACTGAATTTTGGGTAAAAACAGTGGGAATCTACGGTGTATTTTAGCCTGGGGTGCCCCTACTCCTATTCCTCCATCCCTAGCTGCAATCAGCAGTAGTTCCACGAATGTGGGTTAAACCAAGAAAACCAGCAGCTTTGCTGCCAAAGATGACTAACTTGATTTGGACCAGAGCATGCATAAAACCCTCATGCCCCTGGGTGTTATCAAAAACAATCAGGGAAGCCATACTGATTGGGGCAAACAACAGACTGGAAGAACAGCCAGAAATCTAACACAGCTATATAGGGAGTGAAAAAGCTATAATGGGCTTCAGAAACCTCCCACACATCCCTAGTATTTGGAAGGTTGCACATGCATGCAGTGCTGTGTACACACTGAAGACAGATTGGAAATGGCCCTAGTTATTCACATGTCTCTGGATGAAAATAAGGCTTTTTGTGGGAGGTATGAGAATGACAGAAAGTAAAAACCAGGGCAAACTTCTTGTATTAATTTGTTTGCATCATTATAGAGAAATACCTGAGGCTAGGTAACTTGTAAAGAAAAGAAGTTTATTGGGCTTACGGTTCTGCAGGCTGTACAGAAAGCACAGTGCTGGCATCTGCTTCTGGTGAGGGCCTCAGGAAGCTTATAATCATGGCAAAAGATGAGGGGGAGCTAGCACGACACATAGTGAGAGAGGGGGCAAGACAGAGGGAAGAAGTGCCAAGCTCTTTTAAACAACCAGATCTTGTGTGAACTCATCACTGAGAGGTGGGCACCAAGCTATTCATGAGGGATTTGCCCTCATGACCCAAACACCTCCCATCAGGCCCCACTTCCAACATTGGAGATCACATGTCAACATGATATTTGGAGGAGACAAACATCCAAACTATATCATTTGTAAATAGCTCAAACTTCAAGTTTATGCCTCAAACAACATCCAAATATATCCTCTGGCAAAGGGTGGAAGCCTTATTAGATTAAGTTTTTTAAGCATAACCTCTGACCAATACTTGGCTGGTCTCTAAACTATGTGAGGAATTCTCAACTTGATGCTTCAACCAGGCCTATGGACATCTGGGCCAGACAGTCTTTTTGTCACAGGGTGCTGTCCTGTGCACTGTAGGATACTTAGCAGCATCCCGGGTCTCTACTGACCAGGTGTCAGCAGCATCTTCCTCTCCAGTTGTGACAACAAACAACGTCTCTAGACAATGCCAAATGTCCCCTGGGGGGAAAAATAGACCCCAATTGAGAGCCATTGGGCTATGATGACCCAGTGCAATGCCTAGAAAGCCACAGTTAAAAATAAAAACAAGAAGTAAAGATAAAACTCAAGCAGAGACATCAGTGGCTACACACTGCAGGGGACAAAGACTCCACAGAATTACCCCAGATAAGTCAGTAAACAAACAAATACACAAAAATATGCAACAATTTCACTGGGGAGGTCAGAACTCAGTTTCCACAAAATGTTATCTAAAATGTCCAGATTCTCAGCAACAAGAAAAAATCATGAGACATGTATAGAACAGAAGGGTTACCTACACACAGAAAAAAAATCAGGCATCAGAACCCCTTTGAGAATATTACACAAAACCCTATTGTCTAAGTCAAACATGCAAATAGAAGGCAACCTATCTCCTGCAGAAAATACCTTTCCCTTCTAATAGTCTTGAGCTTTACAGGAGAGAAGCAGAATGGACTATTGGGCATTACCTTCATGCACCTATATTATTTGCTCATTATAAGCCAACAATTGGTCTTCACTGAGTCATTTTGTCTGTGATGGCAGTCATGCCTTATATAAGTGCTTTCAAGGTATACCCCAACTGGATGCTTGAAAATCCATAGATATTGAATTTAATTGAAAGACTGTATGATACAACCGCTGTTATGCTGAAATGGGGCTATTTATTTGTGGTGCCCTACAGTTGGAGTTCTTGTCCTAGGGTGTGTGGATTAATATGCAAAATGTGTGTGTGTGTGTGTGTGTGTGTCTGTGTCTGTGTGTGTGTGTAGTATTTCTATAGGGTCTATAACCTCAAAATATTGAGAACTCTGTCCTTAGAGTGACCAAAGTGTTTTGAGGACTACTAACCCTTATTGAGGTTGGTCATTGCAGTGAGATGATGCACAGTTCAACAAACTATAGCTTGTGGGTCAAATATATTGTGTGACCCATTTTGTTTGGCTTCCAAGATAATGGTTTTTACACTATAAAAGTGTAATAAAACAAAAACAAAACAAAGAAAATCACTGTAATGGTTAACTCTGTGTCAATTTGACTGGACCACGGGGTGCCCAGATAACTGGCTAAACATTAATTCTGGGTGTATCTATGAGAGTGTTTCTGGAAGAAATTAGCATTTAAAACAATAGACAAAGTAAAGTAGATTGCCTTCTGCAATGTGGGGATAATTCTCTCTGTCTGCCTGCTTGAGCTCAGATATTGGTCTTTTCCTGCTCCTGGACTGAAACTTACATCATCAGCCTTCCATCTTAGGCCTTTGAACTTAGACTAGAACTTAGATTGGTTCTCCTTGTTCTTAGACCTTCAGACTAAACTAGAACCACATCACCAGGTTTTCTGGGTCTCAAACTTATGGAGAGAAGACTGGTACTTTTTAGCTTCCATAATTGTGTGAGCTAATTCCTTTACACACACACACACACGCATGCATATTCCTTTATTGGTTCTGTTTTGTTTCTCTGGAGAACACTGACTAATACAGATATTGGTACTGAGAAGTAGGGTGCTGCTGTAACAAATACCTAAAATTGTGGAAGCAGCTTTAGAAATGGGTAATGGGGTAGAGGCTGGAAGAATTTTGAGATGCATGCTAGAAAAAAACCTAGATTACTGTGAAGGGTTTGCTAATGGTATTTCTGGTAAGGGGCCGAAAAAAAGAGGATAGCTACAGAGAAAGCCTCCATGTTCCTAGAGAATATAAATAGTTATAAACAGAATGCTGGTAGAAATCTGAATGGTAACGGCCATTCTGATGAGATCTCAGATGGAAGAGAGGAACATGCTACTGGACAATGGGAAAAAAAGTGATACTTTTTGCATAGTGGCAAAAAAACTCAGCAGCAAAGTGTTGAGAGAGCAGTTGGTTCCTTCTGACTGCTTATAGTAAAATGCAATAAAAGATAAAAGAATTGAAGAAGGAACTATTATATAAAAAGGAACCAGGACTTCAAATATTTAGAAAATTGTCAGCTTATCCATATTGCAAAGAATGAGAAAGTATGTTTGAAAGAGAACATTAAGGGTGCGGCTGATCCACATTTGATAAGGAGATAAGTGTGTGCATGAACCATGGTCCTAGTCAGCTATCTCAACAGAAGCCATAAACAGAGATGGGATTATACCAGCAGGAACACTGCCAGCTGGGACCAAAGAGAACAGAGAAAATGGGACAAAATGGAGAAAGTGTGCATATGTTATTTCTTCCTCAAGAAAGGGGAAGAGTGAGGATAAAGGCAATTTAGAATTAGTTCAACCATTGTGGAAGACAGTGTGGCGATTCCTCAAGGACCTAGAAATAGAAATTCCATTTGACCCACCAATCCCATTACTGGGTATATATCCAAAGGATTATAAATCATTCTACTATAAGGACACATGCACACGAATGTTCATTGCAGCACAGTTTACAATAGCAAAGACCTGGAACCAACCCAAATGCCCATCAATGATAGACTGGACAGCGAAAATGTGGCACATACACACCATGGAATATTATGCAGCCATCAAAAACGATGAGTTTGCATCCTTTGTAGGGACATGGATGAACCTGGAAGCCATCATTCTCAGCAAACTGACACAGGAACAGAAAACCAAACACCGCATATTCTCACTCATAGACGGGTGTTGAACAATGAGAACACATG
>PVKV010035895.1:0-16172 GCA_004027835.1 Alouatta palliata
GATGGTCTCGATCTCTTGACCTCGTGATCCACCCGCCTCGGCCTCCCAAAGTGCTGGGATTACAGGCGTGAACCACCGTGCCCGGCCTTTTCCAAATAATTTTTAAAAAACTTTTATTTATCTTTGATTGCTTAGAGCTTTATCTTTATCCCTTAAAATTTTTTATTTTCTTAATTTTAATTTTTAAAAAGAAACATGGTCTCACTCTGTTGCCCAGGCTAGAATGCAGTGGTGCAATCATAGCTCATCACAGCCTTGAACTCCTGGGCTCAAGCGATCCTCTTGCTTCAGCCTGGGGAGTAGCTGGGACTATAAGCATGAACTATCATGCCTGGCAATTTTTAATTTTTAATTTTTTTGTTGAGATGCGGTCTTGCTATGTTGCCCAGGCTGGTCTCAAATTCCTGACCTCAAGTGATCCTCCCACCTTGGCCTCCCAAAGTGCTAGGATTACAGGCATGAACCACCACACCTAGCCCTTCCTCAAACTTTTCCTTGGAAAAACGTCGAGTCTTCTGAAAAGTTGTGAAAATAGTGCAATGAACACCAATATCTCCTTTGCTCAGATTCACCATTGACTAGCATTTTGCCACGTTTGTTTTCTCTCTCCCTACCTTTTATGTGTGGGTGTGCCTGTGTGAGCACACATCTATATTTTCAGGAAAAGTGAGATTTAGTTTGTAGTACACCTTCCTTTTCTTGGTATGTTTTCAAGCCTCTGACAAAACGCAGTGCCAAAACTGAAGCCTTGAGTTCTTGGCTCAGTGCTGCCACTGACGGGAGCATACTTGGATGATTGTGAGCAAGTTCTTCCCCTCTCTGAGCCTCAGTTTCCCCATCAATGAAATGAGGGCTTGGATCCCCTGTTCTTGAAGTCCTCTCCTTGCACTCAATATTCTACAGCCCCTGTGATGGCCAGAAAAACCTAGCCCTTTGGGAAATTGTCAGAAGATACTTAATGGACTTGTGAGATGAACCCCAGAAATTTATTGCTCGCTGGGCTTTGGCCAGGACTGCATCTGGTTTATAACAAGGAGTGTTTTTTTTGCTTGAGAGAGCTACCAGTGCTTTGCCTGCCGAGGAGGGGAGGTGGGCTTGGTGGGGTTTCTACCAGAAGGAAGCGGCAGGAACTCTGACCTGCTTGTTGCCAAGTAAGCAGACAGAGAGGCTCGGAACCCCCTCCCCCGCCACGTTTCCTTGAGGTGCCTGCTCGTTTTATCTGCCGTTTGCCTTGCTTCCCCCACACCCTTTTATAGCTCCTTTTGTTCAAGGATCTTGCCACCTCCTTTTTCTGTCCCTGGCCCACCTCCAGGTTAAATATCCAAGAAGGACAGCAGGAGTCTGAAGATGCTGATGACATGGGGGGCATTTATGGCTGGCCCCGAAGAAAGGCTTTCATAGGTGGGGCAGCGCTCCCACCCACAGGGCCCAGGGCGGAGGTCCGAGATGCACCAGGCTTATTTGATGGCTTTAATTCCCATAGGTAGGATTGGAGAAAGGTTTAGTAAAGGACAAAGGACTCAGATGTGTCGGGGTTGAGGGAAGGAACTAGTGAGATCGGGGTGACAAGGGCTTCATTTGTCCATTTGGTAAGTGTTTATTGAAAGTCTGCTATATTATGTATAAAGGCCTTTTGACCCAAAAAGTCTGAAATTTGGCTGGCAATCATTAATTTGTGTTAGATACTGTACTATGTTATAGAAGTGGTAGAAATAATAATTGTCATACTTCTTTCCTGACAATCACATGCCAAGCGTGTCACATCGCTTCCATTGACTCCTCCCAACAACTTGGATGGGGGGGTATTGTCCTCATTGTGCAAGGGAGGAAAGGGAGGCTTGGAACAGTGCCTTGCTCAAGGTCGGGGAATGAGTAGAGGTGGGATGGGGATTCGAGTTCAAGTCTGATTTCAAATTCCACATTCTTCACATCTGAGTCTCTTGTTCCCAAAAGCTGTTTATGGACTGGTGCCAGTCTGTGATAGTTTTCACTGACCCAAAATATAAGGACAGTGTAACTGAATTTCTAATAACACTTACTTTTTAAAATTCAGTGGTTCTGAACTGGGGCGATTTTGCCCCCAGGGGACATTTGGAAGTGCCTGGAGACCTTTTTTGGTTGTTACAACTGGAAAATGCTGTTGGGATATAAGGGTATTGGCCAGGGCTGCTGCTGAGCCTCCCACAGAGCATAGCACAGCTCTCTGTTCTCCTTCCCTCCACTGCCATAGCAGAGAATTCTCCAGTCCAAAGTGTTCACAGATCTGAGGTTGAGGAACTCTGATTTAATCTGAAAAATTCATCTTAAAATTTCATTATCCTGACTTTCGGTATATGTATTCAATGCCCTTTCTTTTAAGAAATAATGGTGTTTAAAAAAAGTTGGCAAGACCATGTTGAACCATCCAATTTTGTTGTTGTTAAAAATATCTTGGATTATGGCTGAGCATGGTGGCTCACACCTGTAATCCTAACACTTTGGGAGGCCGAGGTGGGAGGATCACTTGAGGTTGGGATTTTGAAACCAGCCTGGCCAACATGGCAAAACCCTGTCTCTACTAAAAAATACAAAAAAGTTAGCTGGGCGTGATGGCAGGAATGGTGGCAGGAACTTGTAATCCCAGCTCCTTGGGAGGCTGAGACAGGAGAATCACTTGAACCCACGAGGCAGAGGTTGCAGTGAGCAGAGGTCATGCCATTGCACTCCAGCCTGGATGACAGAGTGAGACTCTGTCTCAAAACAAAAAATCTTAGATTGTGAAATTCAGACATCTAGGAATTACTTAATCTAGGAATTATATAAAAAGTATTGTTGGCCCAGCATGGTGGCTACCGCCTGTAATCCCAGCACTTTGGGAGGCCGAGGCGGGTGGATCATGAGGTCAGGAGTTAGAGACCAGCGTGGCCAACCTGGCGAAACCCCGTCTCTACTAAAAATACAAAAAGTTAGCTGAGCGTGGTGGCAAGTGCCTGTAATCCCAGCTACTGGGGAGGCTGGGGCAGGAGAATTGCTTGACTCAGGAGGCAGAGGTCGCAGTGAGCAGAGACCGTAGCACTGCACTCCAGCCTGGGCAACAGAGTAAGACTCTATCTCAAAAAACAAAAAAAACCCTGTTTATTAGGGGTTAAAGAAGGCAAATATCACAGGTTATAAGTAAGGCAATGCCTGGTGATGGGTTCTTGGGGCTCCTGGAGTTTGATTTAATAACAAATATTTGGGCTGGGTGCCGTGGCTCACACCTGTAATGCCAGCACTTTGGGAGGCTGAGGTAGGTGGATTGCCTGAGGTCAGTTTGATACCAGCGTGGCCAACATGGTGAAACCCTGTCTCAAAAACAAACAAACAAACAAATCCCAAATATTTATTGACCACATATTGTCTTGCACGGTGCGAGGCCTTATGGGAAGTCAAAAGGAATTTTGCCCTAATGATCTTAATGAGCTCCATAGGACAAAAAGTGAACACGTATCAAGTGGAAAACAAGGAAAGCCTGGCAGATGATGGTTAAATTTATTTGCTGATCGATGTTAACAAGGCAAACGAAGAGGTTTCTACCAGGAGGAGCTTGAGGTTCTTGATTTGAGTCAGCCCTCAAGTAGCGCAGGTGACCCTGGGTAAGGCTTTCTTACCCCTCTCCTATCTTGGACAAGGGCCCCTCAAGCCTAGGTGAGAAAGCTGTTTCTGATATCTCCTTTCCTCCTGTCTCCAGTGGGACACCCAGTCCTGCGAATTCTATTTTGGGAACGTTTCTAGAGCCTGCCCAGTCTTTTCCTAGTCTGGTGCATGCTCCACCCCGTGGCCAGGGTAATCTTGCTGAAACAGAAATCTGCTCACGTCACCCACCTCTGCTTAAAACCTTCAGTGATTTCCTCATTGCCCACAGGATAAAGTCCAAACTCCTTGGCAAGGCACTCCTGGCTGCGTTGTCTGGGCCCAGCCTCCCTCTCCAGTCTTCCTCAGCCTTTGCTCCTCATTGCTTCTCTCCCCGTGGTCTGGATGCTCCAGATGGCTCACTCTCTCTGTGCAGACGGCTGACCCGCTCCCTGGAATCCCCTTCCCTCTCTTTTCTACCTGGTAAAATCATACTAATTTTTTAATTTAATTTTTCTTTTTAGACAGGGTCTCACTCTGTTGTCCAGGCTGGAGTGCAGTGGCATCATCACGGCTCACTGCAGCCTCGACCTCCCAGGCTCAAGCGATCCTCTCGCCTTGGCCTCCCCAAGTGTTGAGATTATAGGTGTGAGCACCGCACCTGGCCCATGCTAATCTTTTAATGCTTGTCTCAATCTTCTCCTGTGGAAGATGCCCCAGACCCTGCAGACAGTGGCCACTTCCTCACTTCTCCTCCCCACGGGTCTGTGAACCTGTTAAGGCAGCACCTGCTGTTTTTCTGCTGCGTTGTGTGACCGTATACCCAGCATGGTGCTTAGCACATGGCAGGTACGCAACCACTGCTTGCTGAGTAGAAAACAAATGGATAAAGGAGGGATAATTTAAGGTGGAGATAATAATGTTTAACCTTTGTTACCACCCAAGGTTGCCTGTGGCATGTATGTGAGAATATTTTTTGAAGAACCCTGAAAAAAATGCGAGGCTCTACAAATGCAAAGCAAGGTATTCATTATTGTTTTCAAAAGTAGAGATGATTAACCTTTGAACTATTATATCACCATTACACATTTTTTTTTTTTTTTGAGTCAGGATCCTGCTCTGTTGCCCAGGCTAGAATGCAGTGGCGCAACCTTGGGTTACTACAGCCTAAAGCTCCTGGGCTCAATTGATCCTCCTGCCGCAGCCTCCTGAGATGCTGGGACTACGGGCATAAGCTACTACAGCTGGCACACACTGTATTTAAGAGAAAAGGGGGCCAGGTGCAGTGGCTCACACCTGTAATCCCAGCACTTTGGAAGGCTGAGGTGGGCAGTTCACCTGAGGTCAGGAGTTTGAGAACAGCCTAGCCAATATGGAGAAATCCTGTCTCTATTAAAAGTAAAAAAGAAAATTAGCTGGGTGTGGTGGTGCACACCTGTAGTCCCAGCTACTTGGGAGGCTGAGGCAGGAGAATCGCTTGAACCTGGAAGGCAGAGGTTGCAGTGAGCTGAGATTGTGCCCCTGCACTCCAGCCTGGGCGACAGAGCAAGACTCTAAAGACTCTATCTCCAAAAAAAAAAAAAAAAAAAAAAAAAAAGAGTAAAGGGAATGGTTATTGAGACTAGGAATTGGTATACCAAGGAGACATGTAGAAAAACCCAGGTGGCCAGAATATTGCACAGTTCAGCAAAGATATGCCTTGTTGGTGAAGGAAGCAAACACAGCTTGGCTTGTGACTCAGTGGCATGGACCTGCCTGAGGCCTCTAGTGACAGCACACCCTTTTCTTCTCCGGATCTAGGGCTGAAGATAGGGCCATGGCAGGAGGAAGGAGGGCCTTGATTTTCTTTCTCTTGTGTGTTCCCCTTTCTTCTCTTTCTGATTCTTCCGTTTTTCAAATATTGTTTTAACCACCCCAAGTGGAACATGGCACATGAAAGAAGCAATAAAATGGAAGAAGAGGCTACTGGACTAACTTTTAGGATTGATATCTGGGAATGTGTCTTATTCCCAGCACCCCCCCCTGCACCCCCACCTCAGGCTGTAATTCCATCCAGGGCAGGTATTTTCTTTGTATACTTTTGCACCCTCTGCAGGTGCCTTGCACATAGTAGGTGTTCATGAATGCTTGCTGCATGAATGAATGAGCTCCTGAGTAAGAATGAAGTTGACCTCTTGTGCCAATTCCTTGGTGCGTCCTCTCTCCTCTCTCTTCTTTTCCATGAAAAGAGGGATTCTTCCTCCTTTTAGCCAGATGAGGATAGAGGCAATTTTCTTTGGCAGTTCCTCTGGAAACTCTTACTGTCATCTATAAGTTTGAGTCTAGGGGCTGGATCCCTCACTTTTCAGACCCCTGAAGGTTGCCCATAGCAGAAAGGAAGAGGGGGGAGTAGGCAGAGTGCAAGGAGGAAGCCTAAAGGATTAATTGGTTAAACTTTATTACAAAGGCTGGTCCTATTGTTTACAGGCCATTAAAAACCATTATCATCTTCCCAGGCCAGGCAGACAGCAGCCAGCTGCTTTGATGCATGTCTTAGGGAGATAAGGAAAATTTATCCCTTGTTTTGACTTCACAATTTCTTCTTGGTTTATTATCTGACATGCGATTCAACTTTCTTTCCATATGTCCCTGATCTCAAGACAACTTTTTCAAGTTGTTGGCAGGGAAGGTTCAGGTTAGACTCCTACAATTTTTTGACTTGGAGGAGTCTGCTGAGATCAATGACTGTCCTTAACCTGCCCCCTCCCTTTCCCGCCCCCGCCCCCATCTGTATTTTTCCTCCATGGCAGAGCAGTTCCTGGACTCTCAAGTAATTTGCACTTATTGATCTCTCAGGAGGGCAGACTTTTCTCATGACCTTCAGTGAATCCGCCCACCTCCACGGTCACATCTACTCTGCAGAGAGGACTTCCTAGAGCTCGTCTGCCTCATTCCAAATGACCAGCTCCTTACTAAGCATACACAGGGTACTGTGCACATAGATGGAGTTTTCTTAACTGCCACCTTCTGTGATAGGTGTATCTAGGGTTCCCCTGAGTGGTCTGGGCAGAGCCTGTGGGGGTTCTCATCCACATCCCAGACAATCTGTCTTCCTCGGGGCCTTCTTGAGAGTGTGACTTTCCATCTGGATAGAAACAGGCAATGGGATGTAGGCTGTGCCCATCCTGCAGTGCTCGGGTGATCCTGTGAAATTTTCTAAGTTCTAGACCTGAAAAGAAGCCCTGAATTGATACTGAATTTACTTTTAGCTGGTTGATGAAAGAGTTCGAGGGTGCTCTGTGAGGGAGAGTGAGCCAGGTTGGCAGATATTAGGCACTCATATGGTTGTTGAGCAAATGAATGAATGGATGTAGGAAGCAAAAATGTCAGCCAGTACCAGGTTGCTCTTTGTGGGTCTGTGTATTCAATTCAGTAAGTATTTACGGAGTGTCTGCTCTGGGGAAGAGCTGGTGCTGGGGGATGGGGTCAGAAAGATGTATAAGATCTAGTTCTTTTCCTGAAAGCTAGACTGAAAAGAGAACAAATAAAGAAAAAAAGAAAAAAATTAAAAAAAACTAGTTCTTGACCTCCAAGAGTTTACATTTAGAAGAGAGAGAGACTCATTATAAGACAAGGAATAGGCTGGGCACGGTGGCTCATGCCTGTGATCCCAGCACTTTGGGAGGCCGAGGCGGAGAGATCACCTAAGGTCAGGAATTCGAGACCAGCCTGGCCAACGTGGCGAAAACCCGTCTACTAAAAATACAAAAATTAGTTGGGCACAGTGGCATGTGCCTGTAGTCTCAGCTACTTGGGAGGCTGAGGAAAGAGAATCACTTGAATCTGGGAGGTGGAGGTTGCAGTGAGCCAAGATTGTGCCACTGCACTCCAGCCTGCGTTACAGAGTGAGAGTCTGTCTCAAAAAAAAAAAGAGAGAGAGAGCATATAGGAAAGCTTAGGCTGGTCGTGGCGGCTCACACCTATAATCCCAGCACTTTGGGAGCCTGAGGTGGGCGAATCACTTGAGCTCAGGAGTTTGAGACCAGCCTGGCCAACATGGTGAAACCCCATCTCTACTAAAAATACAAAAATTAGCTGGATGTGGTGGTGGGCGCCTGTAATCCCAGCTACTCGGGAGACTGAGGAGGAGGATGTCTTGAACTCAGAAGTTGGAGGTTGCAGTGAGCCAAGATGGCACCACTGCACTCCGGCCTGGGCGATAGGGTGAGACTCTATCTCAAAAAAAAGAAAGCACCTTGAAGGAGCAAAAAGAAAGCACCTTGAAGGAGCACAAAGGGTGGTAGGTTAATTCTGAATGACAGCATCAGGAGAACGTCATGGAGGAGATGATTTTTAAGGATTTCCATGAACAGGGAGGAGAAGGGGGAAGGAGATACAGGTGACCAGCAAGGGCAAAAGTGTGGACACCTGGGAGTGTTCTCAGCTTGCCCCAGACCAGTCCTGGCAGCCCCAGTCCAAACCCACATCCCTTCTGCAGCCAGGGTGGCTCCAGAGCCATTTCACACAGCACCAAATAATCCCAGGAATTTTTCCAGGCATCTGACCCTGGGGCTAGGCTCCGGGCAGACATTCCTTTTCTCCACTTTCCTCCTCCACTTTGCAGGTGCCCCTTGTTTCTGGATTTTGCTCTTCTTGGAGGATACCCTGGAGTTGGAGAAGGTAGATAAGCTTCCAGTGCCTGATCCCTCAGCTTCTAGAAGAGATTTCTTTGCCTCTCCCTCCACTTCCTCATTGCCAGGACAAGAACTACCCCTTCTTCAGGCTTTGCTCATGTGGTCGCCTCTCCTAGAAAGCCTTCCATCCATTCCTGTTTGTCCAAATGCGTCCACTCTTCCCCACTGGCTCAGCTTTCCTACAGCTGGACGGAAGCATAGCATTTTCTGAGCTCCCTAAGCATAGATCGGCCTCTCCCTATTTCTCACAATGATTGTCACTGGGTGCCTGTCCCATAGATGAAGGTAAGAAGGAGTTTCCTACTCCGTTTTATTGCAAACAAGTATCCAGGGTAAAAGTGATTTTTAACACATTAAAACACTCATACACCTCCCCACCCCCCGATTCTTCCTAGTTCTCAAGGTAACTGCTTAGTTACATTCCAGGGAGTGGGAGGAAGCCAAGAAAGAATTCTGAGTCTTGGGTAGCAGGATCGAGTGCAGAAATGTCTTGGAAATGGAAGATTCCCCTGACTCCGCAGCACAGCAGAGCTGCAGCCCATATAGAACAGTGGGCGAGCTCCCCCTCGCCGCCTCGCTTATCTCTGCTTCACATTCACAGGCTCACCAGCCTGGAGTCTCTCTGGATGTTGGCCAAGCCAGTTGGGAATGCATAATTGCTGAGATGCGGGATGGGGCGCGTCCGCCATGTCCTCGCACGCTGCAGTGAGGGTCTCCTTCTCTCCTGTGTTCCTCCCTCCTGGCCTTTTCTCTGGCATTGGGAACTAAGCTTTCTGGTCTCACCTCTCTAATCTTCAAAAGAAGGGAAACCCAGATTCCATGTTGGCAGTTGCCTGTGCTAATGATTAGGGACACCCCTTGGAGAACTGGAGGGAGGTTTGGGTGAGCAGATTTAGACCAAATGACGTCCAGCCAGCTGCCATTTTGAAACCTCAGCTACAGGACCCGGTGAGCTTAAAACCTTCCCTGCAACCACCGCCCTCCCTCGCCGGCTCATTTGGTTTCTGTGACTAAGATTTTGGTTTTGCTTTAGTGTCCTTCTGTTTTGCTTTTTGTACTGGTAGCAATAGGGATGAGAGAAGAAAGGGCCTCTGAAAAGAAGATTCTAGTCTGATGGGAGCAAGAGCTTCTGGGAAATTGGGTTAGATCTTCATGGGTCATGTTGATGGTCAAAAAGTTTCGAGTTTGGGAGCATTTGAATTTCAGATTTGTGAATTTGGGATGTCCGACCTGTAGGGGACATCAACATATAAAGGGGATAGAATTCAACTTACAACACTCCCCTTCCTTCTAAAAAATTCGACTCATAACACTCACCTTCCTTCTAAAAGACTCAATCCATAACACTCCCTCTCCTTCTAAAAAAAATCTGTGTTTTTGTTTTTGGTGGTTTTTTGAAAAAGAAAAACCTGTATATGATAAAAAATTTAAACACTATAGAAAGTAAATGAGAGCAAAATGTAAATCTAAGTCTCCCTCACCCGTGTTCTCACATCCTCTCAGACCCTAGTCTTTCATTATCGACTTACCTGTTTTGTTTTTTCTTCTGTATCTTTCTTGTGATAGTATATGAACATAAATATATATCTATCTTTTTATTTTTTTCTCCCTTAAAATAGTAGCATTCCAAAGTGCCCTGTTCTGCTCCTTTAAAAAAAATTTAACAATCTAGGACACAGATTATTTTATTTTATTTTTTTGACATGGAGTTTTGCTCTTATTGCCCAGGCTGGAGTGCAGTGGAGCAATCTTGGTTCACCACAACCCCCGCCTTCTGGGTTCAAGGATCCCTCCCACCTAAGCCTCCCGAGTGGCTGGGATTACAGTTGCGTGCCACCACATCCAGCTAATTTTTTTGTGTTTTTAGTAGAGACGGGGTTTCACCATGTTGGCCAGGCTGGTCTGGAACTCCTGACCTCAGGTGATTCACCCACCTTGGCCTCCCAAAGTGCGGGAATTACAAACCACTGTGCCCAGCCTAGGACATAGATTATATCTGTCCTGTTTTTAGCAGATGCATAGCATTTCAGTTGTATGGACATATCATGATGTATGTAATTTTACTTCTTCTTTTCAATACAGGATCTCACTCTGTCACCCAGGCTGGAGTGCAGTGGTGTGATCATAGCTTACTGCAGCCTTGAACTCCTGGGCTCAAGTGATCCTCTGACAGCCTTCTGAGTAGCTGGGACTACAAGTGCACACGACAGTGCCTGGCTAATAAAAAAAAATTTTTTTAAATTAGTCTGAAGGTCTAATTAAATTTGAGATGTGGAGATGAGGTCTCGCCATGCTACTCAGTCTAGTCGTGAACTCCTGGCCTCAAGTGATCCTCCTGCCTTGGCCTCCCAAAGATCTGGAGTTGTAGGCATGAGCATGTGTACTCAGTCTAATTTCACCTCTGTTGAACATTTATATGATTTCCAATCTTTGCTGCAATGAAACAACTTGTTTATGCCTTTACCCAGGAACATAAGTCATCTACACATCTCCTTTCTAAGATTCTTACATAGTATATACATTGAGTATGTTTGAGAAATATTTATTAAGTTTGTACCATGGATAATATTTGATATTTCATCATATTGAGGTCAGCGTTTACTCAACCTAGTGACTTCTCCAAGATTGTTTCTTTCTAGAAACAAGTCAGTAATAAAAATTATTTCTTGTCCCTTTTTTGTGGAGAATGGGGTCTTGCTATGTTGCCCGGGCAGGTCTTGAACTCCTAGGCTCAAGCTATCCTCCTGCCTCTACCTTGCAAAGTGCTGGGATTATAGGACTGAGCTGCTAGCCTCAGACTTTTTTTTCTTGTTTTGAGACAGAGTCCCACTCTGTTGCCCAAGCTGGAGTGCAGTAGTGTGACCTCAGCTCACTGCAAACTCTGCCTCCTAGGCTCTGCCTCCCACCTCAGCCTCCTAAGTAGCGTGTATGCCACCACACCTGGCTAATTTTTTTTTTTTTTGAGTCAGAGTCTCTCTCTGTTGCCCAGGTTGGAGTACAGGGGCGTGATCATGCCTCATTTCAACCTCTGCCTCCCAAGTTCAAGCGATTTTCCTGCCTCAGCCTCCCAGGTAGCTGGGATTACAAACGTGGGCCACCACACCTGCCTTGTTTTTGTATTTTTAGTAGAGATAGGGTTTCATCATGTTGTCCAGGCTGGTCTTGAACTCCTGGCCTTAAGTGATCTGCCTGCCTCAGCCTCTCAAAGTGCTGGAATTACAGGAGCGAGCCACCGTGCCCAGCCTAATTTTTAAAATTTTTGTGGAGATGGGGTTTCACCATGTAGCCCAGGGTGGTCTTGAACTCCTGACCTCAAGCCATCCTCCCACCTTGACCTCCCAAAATGCTGGGATTATAGGTGTGAGCCACAGTGCCTGGCTGAAAACTCTTGCCTATAAATCTCTAATTTTGACTGTTCATCTTTGTTTATTGCTTAGCATAGGTTTCTAGAAGTGGGTCAAATAATCCGAAAATTGCTAAGGTTTTGGGCCTTAACTTTTTTTTTTTTTTTTTTTTTTTGAGATGGAGTCTCGCTCTGTCGCTCAGGCTGGAGTGCAGTGGTGTGATCTTGGCTCACTGCAACCTCTGCCTTCTGGGTTCAAGCGATTCTTTTGCCTCAGCTTCCCGAGTAGCTAGGACAACAGGCATGTGCCACCACGCCCAGCTAATTTTTGTACTGGGGCCTGTAGCAAATAAGAATAAATAAAAGGTTCCTTTTCAAAGCTGTCCTCTTAGTTCATTATGAATAAATAATAGTTTCTAAAGGTTAATTTACTTTAAAACTTTTACTAATAATCTTAAAATCACTGTTAGTCATAATAAATAAATGAGTGCATCTGTGTTCTTAATTCTTACACTTTAACCTAGATATTTGCCCTGACACGCCTGGACAAGCCCAGGAAAGTCTTAAGTCAAAGCTTATTCCCCTTCCTTATTTGGAAATGTTACCGCTTTTCTAAGCATTCCTCAAGTTACTTCATCTTTTCTTTTCTTCTCTGCCTTTACTTCTTTAGAAAATTTCCAAGTTTTTAGCCAATCAGATCAAGAGCATAGAATGTGAGGTCCTATTCCAGTCAATGGAAACTGGACTCAGCAGTAGGGCAATTGCATCAGGTTATGAAAGTTATAAATGTCCTTGTCTCCTCTGTTCAGGTGTACTCTCACGGCATGACTGCCGCGGAGTTGCACCCTTCCTGCAGGAAGTAAAACTGGCCTTGCTGAATAATCCATTGGCTTGGTGTGGATTTTCCCCGATGTTATAGATGCATTTTCAACAGGACCTTAACTTTAACCTTCCTGCTAAAGCTTATATAATAGTATTCCTGCTAAATTGTGTTCTAGAAAGTATCAGTTTATATTTTTACCAGCAGAGTGCTCATCTCGTCCTGCTATACTAGCCTTATCATTAAAGCAAAGACAAACAAAAAATATCATTAAAACAAAAAACAAAAATGAAACTCATTTGGCGTGTGAAATGTGCTCATTTGGTCTGTGAAATATGGCATTTCGTTGTTTTAATTTTAGCCTGTTTATTAAATATTCTTATTTCCTTTTTTGTGGCTTTTCTGTGTCCTATGGCCATTTACCTATTGAGATCTTAATGCTTTTTATGTCAATTTGCATGATACTTTATATATTAAGAATATGAATTTGTCATGCATGTGGCAAATATTTTCACCAGTTTGCATCTCTACTTTTAAAAAGTTCCTTTTAAACTGTGGTATAATTTACATTCAGTAAAATACACTCATTTAAAGTACATAGTTCTGTGAGTTTTGCCAAATGTGTATGCCTATGTAATCACAGCAGAATATTATTATCATCCCCAAAAGTTCTTTAGTGCTTCTTTGTCGTTACCCCCTCTCTGTCACTCTAGATTAATTTTGCTGGTTCTGAGAGTTCATATTAATACAATCATATACCATCTACTCTTTTTTTTTTTATAAGATAAGTTCTCACTTTGTTGCCCAGGTTGGAGTGTAGTGGTGTGATCTCAGCTCACTGCAACCTTCGTCTCCTGGGCTCAAGCAATCCTCCCACCTCAGTATCTCTAGTAGCTGACACTACAGGTACGTGTCACCACACCTGGCTAATTTTTTGCATTTTTAGTAGAAATGGGGTTTTGCCATGTTGCCCAGGCTGGTCTTGAACTCCTGGGCTCAAGCAGTCTGCTCGCCTCGGCCTTCCAAAGTGCTAGGATTACAGACGTGAGCCACCATGTCTGACCACTACTTACTCTTTCGAATCTAGCTTATTCGACTCAGACTTAAAGAAAAAAAGTCTTATCCATATGGTTGTGTATATTGGCAGCTGATTTTTAGTCCCAATGCCAATGCAGTAACATCTTTTTATTGCTGAGTTTTCCATTCTATGAATATCCCAAAATATTGTAATCATTCACCAGTTGATGGACATTTGGGTTGTTTCCAGTTTTTGGCTATTATGAATCAAGTTGCCATGAGCATTTGTGTGTCTCTTTTTTGACATACCTTTTTCCCCCATTTCTTTTGGATAAATACTTAGCAGTGAAACTTCTCAGTCATACGGTTAAGTGCATGTTTTTGGAATAAGCAGCTACCATACTGTTTTCCAAAGTGGTTGCACCATTGTGCATTCCCATTAGCAGCAGCTGTGCTTTTGGTCACTATACGTTCTCACCAGCACTCGACATTATCGGTCTTGTGGATTTTAGCCATTTAGTGGGTGTGAACGGTAGCTCAGCTCACTGTAGTTTTAGTTTGCATTTCCCTGGTGACTACCGATGCCGAGCATATTTTCATGTGCTAATTGGCTGTCTTTGGTGCAGGGCCTGTTCAAATCTTTTGTGTGTTGTTTGCCTAATTACTAAATTGCCAGAGTTCTTTATATATTCTGGATATAGATCCTTTGTCATATATGTATGTACATGTATGTGCTGTGTATGTGCTGTATATGTACATATCTCTCTCTCTATATATGTACTATGAATCTTTTCTCCCAGTGTGTGGCTTGTCTATTCATCCTCTTAAGAGCATCTGTCAAAAAAAATTGTAGTAAAATATACGTAACATAAAAAATGCCATTTTAATCACGTTGAGTATTTAGTGGTATTAATTATACTTTCATTGTTGTGCAACTTTATACCCTATCTTGAACAATGTAGTTTTAATTTTTAAATTTTTATCTTTTTAGAGACAGTGTCTTTGTTGCCCACACTGGGGTGCGATGGCATGGTCAAAGCTCACTGTAACTCGAACTCGTGAGCCCAAGTGCTTCTCTCACCTCAGCCTCCTGCGTAGCTGGGACTGCAGGCGTGAGCCGCCACACTTGGTTAATTTTTAAACTTTTTTTATTGAGATGTGGTCTCTATGTTGCCCAGGCTGGTCTTGAATTCCTGGTCTCAATAATCCTCTGGCCTTGGCCTCCCCATGTGCTGGGATTACAGGTATGAGCCACCGCACCCAACATAACAATGTCTTTTGAAGAGCAGAAATTTAAAATTTTGAAATCTGAGTTATTTTTTTCCTTTTGTGAGTCCTGTTGTTGGTGTCCTAAGAATCTTTGCCTATACGAAGGTTATGAAGATTTTTCTTGTGTTTTCTTTGGAAGTTGTTTTTTTTTTTTGAGGCAGAATCTCGCTCTATTGCCCAGGCTGGAGTGTAGTGACTCAGTCTCTGCTCACTGCAACCTTTGCCTCCTGGGTTCAAGGGATTCTTGTGCCTTAGCCACCTGATTAGCTAGGATTACAGGTGTGTGCCACCACGCCCAGCTAATTTTTATATTTTTAATAGGGGTTTCATCTATTGAATCCCAGCCTGTTGGCCAAGCTGGTTTCAAACTCCGGGCCCCAAGTGATCTGCCTGCCTCAGCCCCCCAAACTGCTGGGATTCCAGGCCACCACACTCGGCCTTCTTCTGGAATTTTTTTTTAATCATTTTAGCTTTTCTTTAATTCTGTGATCCATTTTCTTATTTTTTTGTGTACAGCATGAGGTAAAGGGTGTGTTTATTGATTTTAAAAATATAGATATCCAGGTAAAAGAAGTGAAAATAGGTAAATGTTGACTAGTATTTATTTTATTCTCCTCTGATTTATTCCACTGCTGTGTAGCTTAGAAATTCCAACCCCATTCAGCTGTCAGATAGATATTCACCTATATAATCTGGATTTTTTAAAAACTCAATTCTTTGTGTGTGCGCGCGTGTGTGTATGTGTGTGTGCGTGTGTGTATGCGTGTGTATGTGTGTGTGTGTGTTTGGTGGTGTCTTGCTCTGTCACCTAGGCTGGAGTGCATTGGCACACTTGGCTCACTGCAACTTCTGCCTGCTTGGGTGGGTTCAAGTGATTCTCCTGCCTTGGCCTCCTGAGTAGCTGAGACTATATAGGCTTGTGCCACTATGCCCAGCTAATTTTTGTATTTTTTTTTTTTTTTTGATAGAGATGGGGTTTCACCATGTTACTCAGGCTGGTCTCGAACTCCTGACCTCCGGTGACCACCCCCACCCACAAAGTACTGGGATTATAGGCGTGAGCCACCACGCCCAGCCATTACCCACAATTCTTTGATTCACTTGGAATATATTGAGGTTGATGTGAGAGTTGAGGGTCTAGTTTGATACCTCCTACCTGTATAGCTAATTAAATAGTGGGCTTTGGGAGGCTGAGGTGGGCGGATCACGAGGTCAAGAGATCGAGACCATCCTGGTCAACATGGTGAAACCCCGTCTCTACTAAAAAATACAAAAAAAAATTAGCTGGGCGTGGTAGCGTGCGCCTGTAGTCCCCGCTACTCGGGAGGCTGAGGCAGGAGAATTGCTTGAACCCTGGCGGCGGAGGTTGCAGTGAGCCGAGGTCGCGCCACTGCACTCCAGCCTGGCGCCTGGTGACGGAGTGAGACTCTGTCTCAAAAAAAAAAAAAAAAAAAAAAAA
>PVKV010035896.1:0-16174 GCA_004027835.1 Alouatta palliata
TTTTTT
This sequence comes from Alouatta palliata, assembly GCA_004027835.1. Classification (NCBI taxonomy): domain Eukaryota; kingdom Metazoa; phylum Chordata; class Mammalia; order Primates; family Atelidae; genus Alouatta; species Alouatta palliata. Next base: position 7 of record PVKV010035896.1, read on the forward strand.
TTTTTTTTTGAGACAGAGTCTCACTCTGTTACTCAGGCTGGAGTGCAGTGGTGCAATCTTGGCTCACTGCAACCTTCATCTCCTGGGTTCAAGTGATTCTCCTGCCTCAGCCTCCTGAGTAGCTGGGATTACAGGCATGCACCACCACACCCAGCTAATTTTTGTATTTTTAGTAGAAACGGGGTTTCACCTTGTTGGCCAGGCTGGTCTTGAACTCCTGACCTCAAGTGATCCGCCTGCCACTGCGTCCCAAAGTCCTGGGATTATAGGCATGAGCCACCGCGCCCAGCCACTAATTTTGTATTTTTAGTAGAGATAAGGTTTCACTGTGTTGGCCAAGCTAGTCTAGAACTCCAGACCTCAGGTGATCCGCCCACCTCAGCCTCCCAGAGTGCTGGGATTATAAGCAAGAGAATCAGATGTTTTTATGAAGGCGGGATTTAACTGCACGTAGAGCTCGGCAGTGTTCCCAGCATCTGAATTTGGAAACAGGCTGCCGTGCATTTCTTATATCTATACTTGTGCACAAGTCCAATGACATCATGAAGACAAATGTTTAGATGTGAAGCAGTGGAGTCACAGGGTGTGACTGGGAATTCACCTTGACAGACATTTGATAAGTTTGTTCTCCAGACACCGATCAGAAAGGGCGTGTATAATGCACTCTATAAGGTCTGCACCACGAGGGAGTCTTTTTGCCTGTTTAGTAGGATAAATAGGTAGTCTTTTTTTTTTTTTTTTTTTTTTTTTTTTGCAGAGTCTCACTCTTTCTCGCCAGTAGCCAGGCTGGAGTGCAGTGGCGCGATCTCGGCTCACTGCAACCTCTGCCTCCTGGGTTCAAGTAACTCCTGCCTCGGCCTCCCGAGTAGCTGGGACTACAGATGTGTGCCACCATGCCCAGCTAATCTTTGTATTTTTTAGAATAGACAGGGTTTCACCATGTTGGCCAGGATGGTCTCAATCTCTTGACCTCATGATCTGCCCACCTTGGCCTCCCAAAGTGCTGGGATTACAGGGAAGTTCTTTTTTTGTAGTTTACACGTTTCTCTACTAGTTTTTGGAAGTACAAGGGAAGCGTAGAAAGATAAGTGATTTGGGGCTGTGCAGGCGCCTGGTGTGGGGCTCCCCAGACCTTGTGCACTGCGCTCTTGTCACGGGAGAGTAGGCGGTGTCCTGAGGAGCATGGGGTGTGCTCGCACATGCTGGCCTGAGCCCTGTGCTGGCATTGTCTCCTGGGAGCACACATCAGTGGGGACTGAGTGGCCCTGAGGATGGCGCTCCAAAGCGTGGGGGCTAAGCTGGGGACGCAGAGCAGCACGTTCTTCCCCTTCGACTCCTGTTCTGGTCCCTCTCCTCCAACAGTGGGGTGCTGGGCAGGAAGGGGGCCCAGCCCTTCCCCTCACACCAAGCAGTTGAGTGAGGGTGGAGCTGAGGTGTGACAGCTGCAGACCTGTGCTGCACCGGCCCTGCCTGAGAGGCTGGGGGCCTGCACGCAGCTCAGCCTGTGCTTCCTTGCAGCCAGCCATACGTCGTGTGCCGGCAGTGTCCTGAGTACAGAAGGCAGGCAGCACAGCCTCCCCGCTGCCCAGCACCCGAGGGCGAGCCAGGGGCTCCACAGGCCCTGGGGGATGCACCCTCCACATCCGCCAGCCTCACGACAGGTGAGCCTCGCTCTGCCTGCCTTCTCTGTGCACCCCTCGCCCCCTTTGGGCCCTGGCTTCAGAGGTGTCCCTGCGCTAATTTGTTGCTTTTCGTGACTGATTCTGGGCTGGGAAGTCAGATGAGTAACTGTTCATTCATGGCCCCTTCTGAGCACTGCCGGGTATTAACAACCCCGACCTTAATACTTGGTCTCTCCCCAGCCACTGCCTAGAACAGCTGCTGTCCCCCAGTGGCTTTGCCAGACCCACAGTGATGATTGCATATCTGTCCCTCAAGTAAGAGGTGGGCTTCTCCCCCACAGCTGTGGTGATGTCACCAGAAGTTGCCCTGCATCTCCAGAGTTGCCTTGATGCCAAACGCTTTCCCGTCAGGTGCCGTCAAGGAAGGCAGAGGAGAGCCAGGCATGGGATGTGGAGGCTGTACTTCTCCACCCTGCTCACTCTAGTACACGTAGAAGGTGAAGATGGCCGTCAAGGAAGGCAGAGGAGAGCCAGGCATGGGATGTGGAGGCTGTACTTCTCCACCCTGCTCACTTTAGTACACGTAGAAGGTGAAGATGGCCGTCAAGGAAGGCAGAGGAGAGCCAGGCATGGGATGTGGAGGCTGTACTTCTCCACCCTGCTCACTCTAGTACACGTAGAAGGTGAAGATGGCCGTCAAAGATCCTGGCTTCCTGGCCACGGGTGGGGCTGAGCACAGCAGGAAGCCAGTGGCCTGGGACTGATGCAGAGTCGCGTCCTTGTGCTGCCGTTCTCAGTGGCTTCTTGTAGAACCTGTGGATGGAGTGGACAAAGCAGTGCTTGGCCTTGGTGTGGATGCCTCTCCGCCAGCCTGGGTTTCCCTCTGCCACTCAGTAGCTCTGTCTAGGTCACTGGACAAGCTCCTTTGTGTGGTGGGAACAGCACCTCTTTCTGAGGTCCTGTGTTCCTCAGTGGGTGCTCAGTGAAACTGGGCAGTGAAATTGCCCTCCTGTTGGCCGCTGTGGTGACCTCCCTGTGGTCTTTCTTGTGTGGATGGCGAGGGTTCAGGGAGCTTGGCAGGGTGGGCTCAGGGTTCCTGCTGCCACATCGATTGGTCTTGTGCACTTTGCCTGTCCTTGTTTTTTTTTTTAATTTTTATTTTTTAATAACTTATTTATTTTACTTCAGGTGCATACTGTATCTGGCATTTCTCCCCATGTTATCCCTCCCCACCCCCCCCTCCCCACCCCCCATTGTCTCTCCCCTACCCCCCCAACTGTCCCCTGTGTGTGTTGCTCCTCTCCCTGAGTCCACGTGTTCTCGTTGTTCAACACCCACCTATGAGTGAGAACATACAGTGCTTGGCTTTCTGTTCTTGGGTCAGTTTGCTGAGAATGATGGTTTCCAGATTCATCCAAGTCCCTACAAAGGACACGAACTCTTCGTTTTTTATGGCTGCGTAGTATTCCATGGTGTATATGTACCACATTTTCTTTGTCCAGTCTATTATTGATGGGTGTTTGGGTTGGTTCCGGGTCTTTGCTATTGTACACAGGGCTGCAATGAACATACGTGTGCGTGTGTCTTTATAGTAGAACGATTTATAGTTCTTTGGGTATATACCCAGTAGTGGGATTGCTGGGTCAAATGGAATTTCTATTTCTAGATCCTTGGGAAATCGCCACACTGTCTTCCACAATGGTTGAACTAATTTATACTCCCACTGACTGTGTAAGAGTGTTCCTATTTGTCCACATCCTCTCCAGCATCTGTTGTCTCTAGATTTTTTAATGATCGTCATTCTAACTGGCGTGAGATGATATCTCAGTGTGGTTTTGATCTGCATTTCTCTAACGCCCAGTGATGATGAGCATTTGTTCATATGTTTGTTGGCCTCAGGTATGTTCTCTTTTGAAAAGTGTCTGTTCATATCCTTCACCCACTTTTAAATGGGGTTGTTTGTTTTTTTCTTGTATATCTGTTTTAGTTCTTTGTAGATTCTGGATATTAGCCCTTTGTCAGAAGGGTAGATTGCAAAATTTTTTTTGCCAATCTGTGTCTTTTGATTGAGGCATTTAGGCCATTTACATTCAATGTTAATATTGTTATGTGTGAATTTGATCGTGCCATTTTGTTACTGGCTGGTTTTCTTTCTCATTAGTTGACTAATTTTCTTCATTGCATTTTTGGTCTTTGCCAACTGGTTTGCTTTTGCAGTGACTGGTACTGTTCCTTTCCATGCTTAGTGTTTCTTTCAGGAGCTCTTGTAGGGCAGGTCTGGTGGTGACAAAATCTCTCAACAATATTGCTTGTCCGTAAAGGATTTTATTTCTCCTTCACTTATGAAGCTTAGTTTGGCTGGATATGTGATTCTGGGTTGAAATTTCTTTTCTTTAAGGATGTTGAATATTGGCCCCCACTCTCTTCTGGCTTGTAGCGTTTCTGCTGAGAGATCTGCTGTGAGTCTGATTGGCTTCCCTCTGTGGATGACCTGACCTTTCTCTCTGGCTGCCCTTAGCATTTTTTCCTTCATTTTGACCCTGGTGAATCTGACAATTATGTGCCCTGGGGTTGCTCTTCTTGAGGAATATCTTTGTGGAGTTCTCTGTATTTCTTGAATTTGAAATTTGGACTGCCTTGCTAGGCTTGGGAAGTTCTCCTGGATAGTATCCCGGAGTGTGTTTTCCAGCTTGGATTCATTCTCCCCGTCATATTCAGGTATACCGATCAAGTGTAGATTAGGTTTTTTCATAATCCCATATTTCTTGGAGGCTTTGTTCGTTTCTTTCCACTCTTTTTTCTCTTGTATTGCCTTCTCTTTTTACTTCATTGAGTTGATCTTCAATCTCTGATATCCTTTCTTCTGCTTGATCGATTTGGCTCTTAAAACTTGTGTTTGCTTCACGTAGTTCTTGTGCTGTGTTCTTCAACTCCATCAAGTCGTTTATGTTCTTCTCTAAGCTGGTTATTCTAGTTAGCATTTTGTCTAACCTTTTTTCAAGGTTTTTGATTTCTTTGCATTGAGTTAGAACGTGTTCCTTTAGCTCTGAGAAGTTTGTTATTATCCACCTTCTGAATCCTGTTTCCGTCCATTCTTCGCACTCCTTCTCGGTCAAGTTGTGATCCTGTGTTGTTGAGGAGTTGTGATCCCTTGAAGGAGAAGAGGTGTTCTGGTATTTGGTGGTTTCACCTTTTTTTGCGCTGGTTTTTTCCTATCTTTGTGGATTTACCTGGCTGTGGTGTCAGAGAGCTGCTTGATGAGGTCACTTGTCTGCCTGTGGGGGTGCTGCTGGGTTTCTAGGGACTCCTTCAGGTTACTAGGGAAGCTTCCTGTGTCTTTTTTGTTTATGCCGGGAGATTAGGGCCGCCTCTTCCGCAGACCTGTAGGCGATGCTGGGTAGTCGAGAATGCCGTCCTGTTGCTACGTAGGCTTCCTGTGTTTTTTGTTAAAATGTAGCCCAGTCCTACCCCTCTAGTGGTGGGTTGTGCCCTTCCTCCACTGGGCTGGATCATTCAGGGTTCCTCTCAGACTGTGGCACTGGCTATGCAACCCACTAGAGTCAGAGCTTCAGCCCTCTGGGGTTTGTGGGGGAGGTTAGGGACCCGCCCAGCCGCACCCAGCAGTCTCCCCCTTTCAGCTTTCTCTCTCTCTGGTCGTGGGGTAGGGGCCACCTAGCTGCTCCCTCTTACAGCTCCCTCTCTCTCTGGGCGGGGGGAGGGGGCGAGAGCCCAGTCTGCAGACTCTTATTCAACTCCGAACTTGTAATTCCCGGCGCTTGACTGGCAAAGATCCCCTGTTCTGTGTATTGTTGAGGCTTTGGGGGAAGCACCGTATCTGGACTGGAGCGCCAGAGATGGAGCCTCTGACTCGCCGGTCAGATGCACTTTCTGGGTGAAGCAGCACCCTTCCCCACCTCGGTCTGCCCTGAGTGGGCTTTGCTCACCCTCGGACCAGACCCGTTGAGATGCACCTGGTACCTCGGGTGGATTTAGGAGATCTCTGGGTTTCTGCGTCTCTGGCTGGGTGTTGTGCGGTGGAGTTGTATCTAATCTGCCATCTTGGATCCTCCCGCCTGTCCTTGTTTATTTGAAGGAGATAGCTGTTCTCTCACCTGAGCGGAAATTGAATACACACCTTGTTTTGTTCTAGGTCATATGCTCCATGGGCCTGTCCTCTCTTTATAGTAAATAATAGAAAACCTTCAAGAGGTCTTTGAAATCTTGCTCCAGCCACGAAACCAAAGATCATTTTTGGTTATTGTTAATCTGTTTGAACACCCCTAGTTTGGGTGACAGGAGGTCCCCTAGCGGTTTCGGAGAGCAGGTCTGCATCTTCCCTGCCTGTTTCAGGTCCACCTCTCCTTGTGTTTGCTTCCTGGTGGCCTCTTTAGATGTATGTCTCTAACCTGCTGTTTTTCTGCCCTGGGTCCCACATGCTCCGGCTGAACATGTGTGTGCTTCAGCAGTCCAGGATTACGTGTGCCCTCTGCAAGGAAGCCACGCCTTGTGCACCTGCTGCTTCCAGCCCATGCCCGACCGGAGAGCAGAGCGCGAGCAGGACCCAAGTGTCGCCCCTCAGCAGTGTGAGTGCCCGTGCCACCACACACAGACGCTTCCATCTGGCCCTCGGAGCTCAGGTTTTAAAGTGGTGTTGGCTGTAAGGTAACCTGTGAAGTAAGGATGCAGTTTCTCCTTTTCCATCTCTATGATCAGTCATCCCCACTCACCATATTGAATAATCTATCTTTTCCCACCCGCTGATAACAGCGCCCCTTCACAGGCTGCCTCTGCTTCCAGCAGCGGCTTGGCCTGGGTCTGTGTCCATGTCCCGGCCAGCACCGTAGTTGCTTTATGATGTGTCACTTTTTTTTTTTTTTTTTTTTTTTTTTGAGACGGAGTTTCGCTCTTGTTACCCAGGCTGGAGTGCAATGGCGCGATCTTGGCTCACCGCAACCTCCGCCTCCTGGGTTCAAGCAGCTCTCCTGCCTCAGCCTCCCGAGTAGCTGGGACTACAGGCACGTGCCACCATGCCCAGCTAATTTTTGTATTTTTAGTAGAGACGGGGTTTCACCATGTTGACCAGGATGGTCTCGATCTCTTGACCTCGTGATCCAGCCACCTCGGCCTCCCAAAGTGCTGGGATTACAGGCGTGAGCCACCGCGCCCGGCCTATGATGTGTCACTTTAAAACCTCCTAGATGAATTTTGATGCTTTAATATATAATGGTGATAGTGGTGTCCATAGCCTGTGCCAGGCACAGTGGTTTACGCCTATAATCCCACCTACTTTGGGAGGCCAAGGTAGGTAGATCTTCTGTGTCCAGGAGTTTCAAATCAGCCTGGGCAACCTGGTGAAACCCCATCTCTACAAAAAATACACAAATTGGCCAGATGTGGTGTCCACCTGTAATCCCAGCTACTCAGGAGACTGTGGCCAGAGGATGGCTTGGGTCTGGGAGAAGGAGATTGCAGTGAGCCGAGATCCTGCCATTGTACTCCAGCCTGGGTGACAGATGGAGACCCTGTTTCAAAAAAAAAAAGTATATGTGTGTGTGTGTGTGTGTGTGTGTGTGTGTGTGTGTGTGTATGCGTATGCGTATGCTCTTATGTTAAAAACAGAGCTTTCCTTTATTTAATGGTGTTTTAATTTATTCCTGCAGAAATGTCTGTTTATGTCCTTTGCCTTTTATTTTATGACTTCCTAATTTGTCAGAGCTCCCTCTGTGTGATAGTGTTAGGTGAAGACAGCCCTCACCCTGTTGAGCAGCACACAGAGCCACAGCACTGGTTCTCTCTGGAATGGCTTAAAAATGTTCTGGGCACTCAGGAAACCAAACAGGTTACTTCTGGGGGCTGTGTCCTGACTGGACGTGCAGGAGTGGGGCCTGGCCCGCAGCCTTGGGCTGTGGATGCTGCATCGCACTGGGACGTGCTGTCGTGGGACACGCCCACTGACCCAGGCAGTCACCGCCTCGGGGCTGGTCCGTGGCAGACACTGCCCACTGCTGATGCGGCACACAGGAGGGGAGGCGAGAAGCCTCAGAGAACGCCTCGCCCCGTGCCTGACACAGGTGGTCAGCAGATGGCGTCAGGCTTTTCCTCGGTAATCCTCACTCTTGACTCACTTCATAGAGAGCGCTTCATATACAGAGACATTTGTGAAGTGAATGTAGGCGTTCAAAGACTTAAGTACTCAACCCTGTGAGAATTGTAGCTAGGGTTTATTTAATATTGTATTTTAGGAATTTCCATTCTATAGAATATCAAACAATTAAAAATAATGTCCTTTGGGAGGCCAAGGCAGGAGATCGAGACCATCCTGGCTAACACAGTGAAACTCCTTCTCTACTAAAAATACAAAGCATAAGCCGGGCATAATGGCACGTGCCTGTAGTCCCAGCTACTCGGAAGACTGAGGAGGGAGAATTGCTTGAATCTGGGAGGCAGAGGTTGCAGTGAGCCGAAATTGCACGGCTGTAGTCCAGCCTGGGCCTCAGAGCGAGACTCCATCTCAAACAAACAAAAAAAATTTACAAACCAAGGTGGCAACATAGAAAAATACTCCGGTAGGAAACAGCCATCTAGGCTGGGCACAGTACCTCACATCTGTCATTCCAGCGCTTTGGGAGGCCGAGGAGGGCAGATCTCCTGAGGTCAAGAGTTTGAGACTAGCTCAGCCAACATGGTGAGAGCCCGTCTCTACTAAAAATGTAAAATTTAGCCAGTCGTGGTGGTGGGTGCCTATAATCCAAGCTTCTTGGGAGGCTGAGGCAGGAGAATCGCTTGAACCTGGGAGGTGAAGGTTGCTGTGAGCCAAGATCCCACTACTGCACTTGTACAGAGCGAGACTCTGTCTCAGAAAATAAAGTCACGTAAAGATGTGCATATGCAGTTGGTGGCAAGCATGTTGCCTGTTCAGAGCTAGAAGGAAACCATCAAAGTCGTGTTAGGGTGGTGGAGCAGGTGAGAGTTTTATTTTGTGCTTCTCACTACTTTGCTGGGATGAGCATGTGTTTTCAGTGTAAGAAACAACATGGGTCTGGGGCCGGGTGCAGTGTCTCAAGCCTGTAATCCCAGGACTTTGAGAGGCTGAGGTGGGAGGATCACTTGAGGCCAGGAGTTTGAGATCATCCTGAGCAAAATAGTGAGACCCTATCTCTACAAAAAATAAAAAATAAAAATAATTAGCTGGGCATGGTGGTTTGCACCTGTAGTCCTAGCTACTCGAGAGGCTGAGGTGGGTGGATCACTTGAGCCCAGGAAGTCAAGGCTGCAGTGAGCTGTGATTGTGCCACTGTGTTCCAGCCTGGACAACAGAGCTAGACTCCATCTCTAAAAAAGAAAAAAGAAAATACGAGCCTGGCCTTTTTTCAGGGTCACAACTCTTCCTCTTCAAAGTTCAGTCACAACCTGGGTGATGTTAGCTGGGATGTGGCCCCTGCCCCTGAGTTCCATGGAGACTCCTCCTCAACAGTGTTTCCAAAGGGAATTGAGCTCCTGAGCCTGGTGCTGGCGAGTTGTGTTGGAGACGGGCTGCAGAGCTGGGTGCACCTGACCAATGTCCTCTCTCCACAGGTGCGGTCTGCCTGCAGCCTTTCTGTCACCTGTACTGGGGCTGCACCCGGACCGGCTGCTTCGGCTGCCTGGCCCCGTTCTGTGGTAATACTGGCTCTTCAGGCCCGAGTTGCTTTGACCTTTGCATGTTCTCTTGGTAAACCACTTGAGGGCAGGTGTGATAGTGGCGTCCATAGCCTGATGTTTAGAGAGGGGAGGCCACTGTTGGTCACCAAATGTTGACCCTTTCCTGCTGAACTGCAGAGATGTGTCAAATTCATGTTAGCTCAGAATCAAGCATTAACAGAAGGATTAGGGGAAATACTCCTGGATGGAATCCTTGCTGCAGGGTTCTGATGTCAGGGTACCAGACTAGGTGCTGGGGAGACTTGGAGAGCTGGTCTTTTGAAGGAGGGAGTGGAATGGAAAGCGTTTCTACATGTCCTCTGTTTAAAATTGAGTTTTATCATTGAACTTCTTATTCCTTCTAGAATCTGTAATGAAAAGAAATGTGTTTATCCTCAGTGTCGGGCAGACAGTACTTTCCTACGACGTCTTTATAAACAGATAACCTTGCCCCTTCATCTCGGCAGAGCTCAACCTGGGTGACAAGTGTCTGGACGGGGTGCTGAACAACAACAGCTACGAGTCAGACATCTTGAAGGTACCGACTTGGCGCGGGCTGGGGAGCCGGGAGCAGCCGTTTCTCACTAGTGCAGCCGGCTAGTTCTCTGCATTCCATGGTGTCTATCTGTTCTTCCCGTATTCCAAAACTGGGTCTTTCCTTTTTGTGCCTCCTGCCATGAATCTGTAGGAGCTGCTTCCCGCAGCTCTCGGAGAGGCTTTCTTGAAAGTGCCCTTTGACAGACCAGGGCCTTTTCTCTGGTCGCTTCCTTGTCTGGCCATTTGCCTCCCGTGTCTAGGAAGCGATCTCGGCCTCTAGGATTTATATGTTGGACGTGAGCGTCTGCCCTCTTGCCGAGCACCTTGCTGACAGCACACATGATGGTGGGGCCTGACGCTGGCCACAGACACAGCTGGCAGGCCCACCCAGCCCTGCACTCTGCTTCGATGCCCACAAAAGGAGCTACACAGCTCCGTGTTTTTGAAGGGCACAGAGATCAGATGTCAAGTACTCAGCTTTTCTGGTCAAACACACTGGGCCTGTCGTGGGGCTGTGGGCCCTGTGGCCAGGCTTTAGTGTCTCAGTCACACCTGGGCTGTGAAGGTCTTGGCAGAATTTTTGAGAGAATCTGGGAACTCCTACACTCGAGGTTCAAAGTTAGCGTTCCTCTTCTGGGACTTGGAGGAGGCTCTTGAGCAAGACTCCTCGTGCCGCGGGGTGTGAATGTGCGAGCGTCTGAAAATGCCACTTGTGAGGGGCTGGGCCATGGCTTTCCACACCTTCAGGGGCCTTTTCAGAAATGTTTTCTTTTGCGTCAAGTCAGTGTTTTTTAGCCTAAACGAATGTTTCTGACTCCTTTTTTTCTTCGCGTCACAGAATTACCTGGCAACCAGGGGCTTGACATGGAAAAGCATGTTGACCGAGAGCCTTGTGGCTCTCCAGCGCGGAGTGTTTCTGCTGTCTGGTGAGTAGGATTCTCTCGCCTCCTGCTGTAAGGCACATGTGAGTTTCCAGGGCTGCTCCTGCCCTGGAAGGCAGTAGAACCTGGCAGGCCTGGGCAGTGCTCCCCATCCACTCTCCCAGTCACAGCTTGACCTTCACCCACCCTGGAAGAGACAGGAGAAAGATCCTGATATTGTTTTTTTTTTTTTTTTTTTTTTTTGAGATAGAATTTCATTCTTGTTGCCCAGGCTAGAGTGCAATGGCACGATCTCAGCTCACTGCAACCTCCACCTCCTGGATTCAAGAGATTCTCCTGCCTCCGCCTCCCAAGTAGCTGGGATTAGAGGCATGTGCCACCACACCTGGCTAATTTTTTGTATTTATTTATTTTTATTTATTTATTTGTCTAATTTTTTGAGACTTGTTTAATTTTTAATTTATTTATTTGTTTAATTTTTTTTGCTCTCATTGCCCAGGCTTGAGCGCAGTGGCGCAGTCTCAGCTCACTACAACCTCAGCTCACTACAACCTCCGCCTCCTGGGTTCAAGTGATTCTCCTGCCTTAGCCTCCTGAGTAGCTGGGTTACAGGCATCGCCACCACGCCTGGCTAATTTTGTATTCTTAGTAGAGACAGGATTTCTCCATGTTGGTCAGGCTGGTCTCAAACTGGCCTCAGGTGATCCGCCTGCCTCAGCCCCCAAAGTGCTGTGATTACAGACGTGCGCCACCACGCCCAGCCTAATTTTTTATATTTTTTATAGAGACGGGATTTCACCATGTTGGCCAGGCTGGTCGTGGAACTGCCAACCTCAAGTGATCCACCTGCCTCAGCCTCCCAAAGTGCTGGGATTACAGGCAAGAGCCACTGTGCCTGGCCCAATTTTTTTTGTATTTTTTAGTAGAGATGGGGTTTCACCATGTTGCCCAGGCTGGTCTCGAACTGCCAACCTCAAGTGATCGGCCCTCTTCTGCTTCCCAAAGTGCTGGGATTACAAGTGTGAGCCACTGTGTCTGGCTTTTGGGTTATTTCTTTGAAAGTTGAGCATGAACTTGCATGAGGTACTCCAGCAGCTTTTCTCCTCGTAGGGGAGAGTGGGGCCAGCTTGGAGGGTCTCTGCCATTTGTCTCCCCAGAAGTGCTGGAGTCAGTTGTCCTGGGACCTTCAGGGACTTGGTTTGTCTCTTGCTTGGTGTGTCAGTCACTTGGTGAAGGTCACTCCTCTCCGGGGGGCACAGGGTGCCTTGTGGAGTACAGTAATTTGTCACTAGGGGAGGCTGTAGAAATATGTATGAGACAGGTTCTTGCTCTGTCACCCAGGTGGAGTGCAGGGGGCACGATCACAACACACTGCAACCTCGACCTCCTGGGCTCAAGCAGTCGTCTCACCTCAGCCTCCCGAGAAGCTGGGACGACAAGCGTGTGCCACCATGCCTGGCTAATCTTAGTATTTTTTGTAGAGACGGGGTCCCCATATGTTGCCCAAGCTGGTCTTGAACTCCTGGGCTCAAGCATTCTGCCCGCCTCAGCCTCCCAGAGTGCTGAGATGACAGGCGTGAGCCTCCAAGACTGGCCAAGAAATATTAACAAGTGATTTTCTTTCCTAAGCTATAAATTATGAAAGGAAGACTTGAGAGTTTTGCTTAAACTCCTTTTAAGCTGTTTCCTGGACATGTTCTTGTCCGAACATCTTGGGGTTTAAATGGCTTCTTATTTTTGTAAGAATGGTGTGGCTCACAAAGAAATGTGGCCGGGTGTGGTGGCTCACGCCTGTAGTCTCAGCACTTTGGGAGGCCGAAGTGGGTGGGTTACTAGAGCCGTGGAGTTTGAGACCAGACTGGGCAACATGGTAAAACCCTGTCTCTACTAAAAACAAGCGATTCTCCTTCCTCAGCCTCCCAGGTAGCTGGGATTACAGGTGCCCGCCACAACACCTGGCTAATTTTTTGTATTTTTAGTAGAGATGGGGTTTCACCATGTTGGCCGGGCTGGTCTCAAACACCTGACCTCATGATTTGCCCACCTCGGCCTTCCAGAATGCTGGGATTATAGGTGTGAGCCATTGCATCCAACTGTTATCTTTGTTAGTTAAGGGTATAGCACATTTCCATTTCTATTGCAAATATGTTTCTACTGTAGTAGAAGTTCACTTTTATTGTGTTTATTTTCATTTTGATGTTTAAATTGTAGGTAGTCAAGTGTACAGATCCTTTCCTATGTGCAATTTGATTTTCAAGACATACTTAAAAATAGCTAATTTTCTCATTTTCTTCCTAGTAATTTTTGGGGAGTTTTAATATTTAAATTTATATCCATGTGGGGCTGGGCGTGGTGGCTCATGCCTGTAATCCCAGCATTTTGAGAGGCCGAGGCAGGCCTCACCATCTCTACTAAAAAGTATAAAATTAGCTGGGCATGGTGGCTAATGCTAGTAGTCCCAGCTACTTGGGAGGCCTCCTTGAACCCAGTAGGTGGAGGTTGCAGTGAGCCAAGATCGCGCCACTGCACTCCAACGTGGGTGATAGAGCGACACTTGGCCTCAAAATAAATAAATAAATAAATAAATGTTATATCCATGTGGGATTGTTTTGCTCTAAGAAAATAAATTGGTATTGAGATTGGCTTGTTCTTGTTTTCCGGACGTTTAGCCTGTTTTCTCTGCCCCATTTACAATCAGTGTGTTAGCTTCCCGCTGGTGTGAAGTCCATGTGTGTTCTGCTGTTGGAAAGAGGCGGTTGCTGGGCAGCTGGCTCTGTCTGCATGAGGCTGTTTCCTTCCAGATTACAGAGTCACTGGAAACACTGTGCTGTGTTACTGCTGTGGCCTGCGCAGCTTCCGCGAGCTGACCTATCAGTATCGGCAGAACATTCCTGCTTCCGAATTGCCAGGTGAGGACCCCCTACGGCTCTAGTTCCGTCTGGATTGGCTTCTTTACTCACTTAAAAAAATTTTTTTTTGAAACAGAGTTTCACTCTTGTCAAGGCTGGAGTTCAATGGCGCAGTCTCAACCCACTTCAACCTCCGCCTCCTGGGTTCCAACAATTTTCCTGCCTCGGCCCCTCCAAGTAGCTGGGATTACAGGCACCCACTACCATGCCCAGCTAATTTTTTGTGTCTTCAGTAGAGATGAGATTTCACCATGTTGGCCACGCTGGTCTCTAACTCCTGACCTTAGGAGATCCACCTGCCTTGGCCTCCCAAAGTGCTGGGATTACAGGCGTGAGCCACCGTGCCCTGCCTGCACTCTCTTAACAGACACCCAGTTTGCCCTTTGCTCAGTTCTCAGCAGAAGTCGGCCTCGGTCCAGAGCCCGCAGGACGGGCAGGCCACGCAGGGCCTTGGTCGTCTTAAGCCACAGGTCTGTTTGCGATTACTTATGAGTGTAACGTGGGTTTCTAAAACAGAGATACATAAAGACATCAGTAGACAGCTGGGGTAGTTTCATTTCCTCAATTGGGCTTTTATTTTTTAATTTTTATTTATTTATTTATTTATTTATTTATTTATTTTTGAGACAGAGTTTCTTGTTCTTATTCCCTAGGCTGGAGTGTAGTGGCGCGATCTTGGCTCACTGTAACCTCTCTCTCTCAGGTTCAAGTGATTTTCCTGCCTCACTTTCCTGAGTGGCTGGAATTACAGGCGCCCACCACCACACCTGGCTAATTTTTTGTATTTTTAGTAGAGATGGGGTTTCACCATGTTGGCCAGGCTGGTCTTGAACTCCTGACCTCAAGTGATCTGCCCACCTCGGCCTCCTAAAATGCTGGCATTACAGGGGTGAGCCACCTTGCCTGACCCTCAGTTGGGTTTTTAGTTAAACATGTGTGTTTCCTTTCCTGAAGTCTTAGAATGGTCCAAGGAAACTGGTTATAGAGAGAGACCAGAGGCTGTGCGTTACAGCCGCAGCGTCTCTTTTTGGATCTCTGCTGAAATTCAGTTAGCTGAGTGGGTGTGTGCGATACATCTAATAGATGCGTAACCTTTCCTTTTCCAGTGGCTGTAACATCCCGTCCTGACTGCTACTGGGGCCGTAACTGCCGCACTCAGGTGAAGGCTCATCACGCCATGTGAGTGCAGCTGGGGACATAGGCATCAGCTGCAGGGCAGTGAATGAATTAACCGTCTGCTTATAAACATGCTGATGTGCATTATGCTTCTGTCAAGTTGTGTCTTTTTGTTTTTTTGAGGCAGAGCCTTGCTCTGTCACCTAGGATGGAGTGCAGTGGCACGATCTCTGCTCACTGCAATCTCTGCCTCCTGGGTTCAAGTGATTTTCCTGCCTCAGCCTCCTCAGTAGCTGGGATTACAGGTGTGTACCACCACACCCAGCTAATTTTTGTATTTTTTAGTAGAGACGGGGTTTCACCGTGTTGGCTAGGATGGTCTCGATCTCTTGACCTTGTGATCTGCCATTCTCTGCCTCCCAAAGTGTTGGGATTACAGGCATGAGCCACCGCACCCTGCCAAGTTGCGTCTTTTATGAACCAGCATCTTCATTGAGAAATCTTGCTCATCCTTCATCCCTTCATTTCATGCAGTTTTGCCCCCATCTTTCACCTCTGTGTCTTCCTGGCTGGAGTTGCTTGATGTGTCACCTGAGGCATCTGGGACACACCCATTGTTTGAGGCTTCGCAGTGTCTTAAGTCAGAGGCTTCGGTCACTGAGAACTTCATCCCAAGCCTCACGGCCCCCTCGCCTAGCACTGCACAGCTGGGTTTCCGTCCCTGCCATGAGCAGGCATTTGTGATTGCTGTCACCTTGTCACTCTCACGTGGTGTCTTTCCGTGGTCTCTAAAGGAGGTTCACAGCGCCATCTGCATTGCCCTGGGAGGCGTGGGTTGGGAGGCATCTCTTAGGTTAGGTGATCCTGTAAATCACTCCTGTGGCCAAGGAGTTAAGATTAAAGTGTTGGAGATGGGGCCATCAGGACGAGGATGTTGTGAGGACTCAGATAAAGGCGCCTCCCTCTCAGGGATTTTATGGAATAAAAATGTTGCTTTCTGTTTGAGCACAAAGAACACATGGAAGTGACCATGTTGTTACAAAAAATGATTTCACTGTTGACGGGCAGACGCTTTCCAGAAGAAGTGTGCGTCAGGGGAGCAGAGCGGCACTGGTCCTCCTTGCCCACGGGTGTGGAGAGGGAAGGTGGCCATAGGCCATCCAGCTTGGTGCGTCTGCCTCAGCCCTGTGAGCGGATGCCACGGGGATGCCCGAGAAGTACAGCTTTTATTTTCTTCACTAAGAAAGTTACCTAAGGGGCCGGGCGCGGTGGCTCACGCCTGTAATCCCAGCACTTTGGGAGGCCGAGGCGGGTGGATCACGAGGTCAAGAGATCGAGACCATCCTGGTCAACATGGTGAAACCCCGTCTCTACTAAAAATACAAAAATTAGCTGGGCATGGTGGCACGTGCCTGTAGTCCCA
>PVKV010035897.1:0-16165 GCA_004027835.1 Alouatta palliata
CATCTCTCTTTATGGACCCCACTGTCAATTTTGTCCCATTTTTGGGTCATTACCCAGCCATCTGCTCAGCAAACATTTAGGTCACACCTCCTCTCCTCCACCCAGTGGGGACAGGCCCTCGGGCAGGGGCACAGTTGCAGAAGGGGGACGCCCCTGGCAGGGACCCAGCCATGACACCAAAACTCCCTCTGCACCCCTAGATGAGGGCCCTGGGGAGCTGGTGGCATCTAAAAGAGAGGCAGCATTGGGGTGACCTCAGGTCCCCATTCTGATGTTGTTTCATAGTCACAGGTGACATTACCCTGGAGGGGACCTGGAGAGGGTGGGTGGGGCTCCCTGGACTCATTTGCAACTGCCTATAGGTCCATAATTATTTCAAAATAAAAAGATAAGATAGGCTGGGTGCGGTGGCTCATGCCTGTAATCCCAGCACTTTGGGAAGCCAAGGTGGGCAGATCTCGAAGTCAAGAGATCAAGATCCAGCCAAGATGGTGAAATCTTATCTCTACTAAAAATACAAAAATTAGCTGGGCATGGTGGCAGGCACCTGTAGTCCTTGCTACTTGAGAGGCTGAGGCAGGAGAATCGCTTGAACCCAGAAGGCGGAGGTTGCAGTGCCGAGATTGCGCCACTGTCCTCCAGCCTGGGCGACAGAGTGAGACTCTGTCTCAAAATTGAAAGTTAAGATAAATGATAATCAATAATCCTCTATAACAGATTATACACCTATATAATAATACTTATACAGATATAAAATAGCAATCTAAATATATAATAAACACAAATATAAAATTAATAGCAACCAATATAAATGTCAAAACAGAAATCAAACTATATAATTAATAATGCATAAATTATATAAATGATGAATAAATATACAAATATGCAATAATTACATAAGTAATATAAATACTAATAAAACTATACAATTATTAATATATAACTGATATGAATATATAGTGAATGAATCTTCAAGTATGTAGTAAATGCATGAGAAATGATGCAAATATAAATATATGAGTATAAATGTAAATATATGAGTAAACATAAATATATAGTGACAAAATATACAAATATGTAATAAATGTGTAATATTTTACTATATTAAAATACAGCATAAGTTTATATTATAAACTAATAGTAGACCTGGCACAGTGGCTCATGCTTGTAATCCCAGCACTTTGGGTGGTCGAGGCAGGTGGATCACCTGATGTTAGGAGTTCGAGACCAGCCTGGGCAACATGGCAAAACTCTGTCTCTACTAAAAATACAAAAATTAAATGAGTGTGGTGTTGTGAACCTGTAGTCCCAGCTACTTGAGAGGCTAAGGCAGGAGAATCACTGGAATCCAGGAGGCAGAGGTTTTGGTGAGCTGAGATTGAGCCAGTGCACTCCAGCATGGGAGACAGAGCGAAACTCCATCTCAAAAAAAAAAACACAGATCATTGGGTTTTATTCTAACTTTTTCACCCTTATACATAACACAGTTATAAATGCCTTTCTATATGTGGCTTTTTCTTTTCATTTTTGTTCCCTGGAGACACCTGCCTGTGCAAGAGGTTGGAGGGTGGCAGTTTCCCGGTGACTCCTGTGCTCTCATCATCCTCCCTGCCCTGCTGCCAGCTCCTCTCCTGTGGTTTTGCTCATCCTGGTGTGCACTGGAGCCTCGAGTCTTACAAGCCCAGATCTGCTCTGTTTCACGGCTGCTCACCCTCCCTTGAGCAACTACAGATTTCCACTGTGTCCTGGGATGGGAGCACCCTCCTCCTTGACTCTCAGGTACAAGTGGGATCTCTCTTCTTTTTTTCTTTCTCTCTTTCTTTCTTGAGATGGAGTTTCGCTCTTGTTGCCCAGGTTTGAGTGCAATGGTGCCATCTCAGCTCATGACAACATCCGCCTCCCAGGTTCATGCAATTCTCCTACCTCAGCCTCCTGAGTAGCTGAGATGACAGGCATGTGCCACCACACCCAGCTAATTTTTGTAGTGTTTTAGTAGCGACAGTGTTTCACCATGTTGGCCAGGCTGGTCTTGACCTCCTGACCTCATGATCTGCTGGCCTTGGCCTCCCAAAGTGCTGGGATTACAAGCATAAGCAACCGCCCCCAGCCACAAGTGGGATTTTCTGCACTAGGCGGGCTTAGACTTGGGTGTGGCTATGAGCCTTTTGCTAGGAGGCCAGCCCAGGGCTGGGCAGCATCCCTCTTACATTTTATTTTTGGAGAACCTTGCCTTGAGTCGTGCCTCGAGCCTTGCCTCCCTGATGGGCCTGTGCACCGAGGCAGAGCTGACCCTCAGGATGGGGCTGCAAGGACTGTGTGCAGCTCTGATCACCTGGCCCCTGACCCCAGAGCTGCCTGCCCCCGCCCCTCCCACAGCTTCCCTGGACCCACAGGCAAGTGCGTTCAAGTCAGAGTGCCTGGTACACCCTGCCTCTGCAGGGAGGCAGCTGGGAGGGGCATTCCTGGCTGACTCAGCATGTGGTCAGTTCTGCTGGTATTGGCTGAGTCCTCAGTGGGGGCATGGCTGCTTCTGAGTCACTGTGGGCTGGTGACACCAACCAAGAAGGGGACTTGGGGAGGTGGCTGCATGGTTGATCCAATCTATGTCTGACTCTCGGCATAAGAACGGGCATACACATGCACGCACACCTGCACATACATGTACACACCCATGCATGCACATGTGCATACACCCACAGTGACATATACAAGTGCCCACATGCGCATACCTACACACTGTCTCAAATAAATAAATAAATACATACATAAACAAACAAACAAAGGGACACGGCCGAGGACAGGAATCCAGGGTTCTGCTGTGATCCCTGCCCTGCCCCAGGGGCTCCCCTGGGCACTGTGGATATCTTAGTCGGACCCTTCCCTGCTGTGAGGCTGCCCTGGGCACTGCAGGGAGTTGAGCAATGTCCCTGGCCTCCACCCAACCCACTCCATGCCAGGAGCTCCCCCGATTATAACAGCCACAGATGTGCTAGGCATCACCCAGTGTCCGCTGGAGGGTGAGAAGCCCTGCCCCAGGACTGAGGCAGGTCACTGGGATCCTGTGTGGTCCTCCCTTCTCCAGAGGGCCTGGCCTATGGCCTTTGTCTCTTCATAGCCTCATGCTGCAAACTCTCAAGGAGGAGTGTGATGGCTGACTGCGTGCTAGGCACCATGCTCAGAGTGAAACCAGTGCTGGCTCTGTGTACATGAAGCCTCCTGGTCCCTGCCCAGAGGTGAAGTGGATGTGCCCAGAGTAGGGAAGGTGGAGCTGAGGCTTGGCAGCTCACAATATATAATATATATAAATATATATATGATATATATATCAAATATATATCATTTATATCAAACATATGCATACATATTTATATTTAACTGCATACATGTATATTTATGTAAAAATTATGTTTGATACATAATATATATTTGATATATATATCAAATATATAGATATATTTATAGAATATAAAACTATATAGAATATAGAATATGGCCTCAACTATTTAATTTTTTACTTTTTTTTTTTCTGAGACAGGGTCTCGCTATGTTGCCCAGGATGGAGTGCAGTGGCTATTCACAGGTGCGATCCCACTACTGATCAGCACGGGAGTTTTGACCTGCTGTTTCCAACCTGGGCTGGTTCACCCTGCCTTAGGCAACCTGGTGGTTCCCCACCCCCGGAAGGTAACCATATTGATGCCAAACTTAGTGCAAGCATCCGATGGGCATAGCAAACTACAGCCCAGAACTCCTGGACTCAGGTGACCTTCCCACCTCAGCATCCCAAGTAGCTGGGACTACAGGCATCTGCCATTGTGCCAGGCAACCTCAATTATTTAAACATATGTATAAGGGTTATGTATTTTACTAGCAAAGAAAAAATATATACTGGTAGAAAATAGCCATCACGTCAACAGTGATTATATTAAGTAGAGAAATTATAGGATACTTTAGTTTTTTATTTGCTTTTCTATAATTTACTAATTTTCTTAACAATGGTTATGAGTTTTTAAAAGGTTTTAAAATTTTTGCAACTTGGAAGGTTCTACTTCTTTATGTACTAAAAACCAAAAAGAGGCCTGAGCTGGGCTTTGACCCACAACCCTCTGCTCCCCCTGCAGCTCTCTAGATGACGGGGGCCCAGAGCTGATGGCAGACAATGTCAGCCACTGACAACACAGCCCAGGTCCAGAAGCTGGTGAAACAGCTGTGTATCAAAGCCAGGATCGAGCACATCTAGGTAAGCCCAGCAGGCACAAAGAAGAGGTGGGGAGAAGCCTTTGGTTACCCAGCAAATAGTGGGAGGAGGCTCAGCAGGAGGGCAGAGGTTTGCACCACAGCTCTGCCTCTTGCTGTGTGACCATGGGGCCTTCCCTCAACCTCTCTGAGCCTCCATTTCCTCTGCAGGAAGAGGCAGCTGATCTAATGTGTAACTCGTGGGTTTGTGCAGCAATGTAATGTGTTTGTAAATGTACTGGGACACATGGATCATCGTGAGAGGAGTGCTTTGTCTCCCTCATCTGCATCACTGTGTCCAGCTCCTTGGCTATGACAGATGCAAATACAACTGAGAGACTGAGAGACATAGTCCCAGACAAGAAGAGACAGCGTGTCCTCTCTACTTTTTTCACTTCTGTGTTGTCTGAAGTTTTTACAAAGATCACACTTGAGGCCAGGCACAATGGCTCACTCCTGTAATCCCAAGGCTTTGGTAGGCCAAGGTGGGTGGATCACCTGAGGTCAGGAGTTCAAGACTAGCCTGACCAACATGGTGAAACCTTGTCTCTACTAAACATACAAATAATTAGCCGGGTGTGGTGGCTCATGCCTGTAATCCCAGCTACTCAAGAGGCTGAGGCAGGAGAATCACTTGAACCCAGGAGGCAGAGGTTGCAGTGAGCCAAGAGCACGTCACTGTACTCCAGCCTGGGAGACAGAGCAAGACTCCATCTCAAAAAAAACAAACAAAAAAAAAAAAAAAAAAAAAAAAAAAAAAAAAAAAAAAAAAAAAAAAAAAAGAAAAGAGAAAGAATAAAACAAAATACAAACATTAGCTAGGCATTGTGGTGAACACCTGTAGTTTCAGCTACTCAGGAGGCTGAGGCAGGAAAATCATTTGATCTGGGAGATAGAGTTTGCAGTGGGCTTAGATCATGCCACTGCACTTCAGCCTGGGCGACAGAACAAGACTGCCTTAAAAAAAAAAAAAATGCTTGATTTTTGTCCTAAAGAAAGTTAAAAAGACAATAGTTCCTTCTCATAGACACTTAACCTACTAGAAACCAGGACATACAAAGCACAGTGAGATCATGAATCATTAGGCCATCAGTCATCCTGACAGATTTTGAAAAAATAATAATTCATGTAAAGTGAAACTAGCCTTTTGGAAGTGCACAGTTGTGTGGTATAGAGCTCATTCACACTGTGTACAGTGATCACTGCTATCTAGTTCCAGAACATTTCATCATTCCCCACCAGAAAACTCTATTCTCATTAGCCATGAGTCCCCAATGAGCTGCAGCTCTAACCTCAAGGCCACCTGAAAGTAGAGTTCCCTCCTCCTGGAAGGACCCCAGCCTTTTTCTCTTAAGGCCTTCAACTGATTAGATGAGACCCACCTGCATTAGAGAGGTCCCTGGAGCCCAGGGAATCCCCTTCCTGCCTCTGTGGAGAGGCCTGTCCTGGACATTTCATAGAAATGGGATCACACAGCTGGTCATGGTGACTCACATCTGTAATACCAGCACTTTGGGAGGCCAAAGTAGGTGGATCACCTGAGGTCAGGAGTTTGAAGCCAGCCTGGCCAACCTGGTGAAACCCCACCTCTACCAAAAATACAAAAATTAGCCGGGTGTTGTGGTGTGTGCCTGTAATCCCACCTACTCAGGAGGCAGAGGCGGGAGAATCATTTGAATCTAGGAGGCAGAGGTTGCGGTAAACAGAGGTCGCACCACTGCACTCCAGCCTGGGAGACAGAGTGAGACTGTCATACACACACACACGCACAGGACTCACACCTGTAATTCCAGCATTTTGGAAGGCCAAGGCGGGTGGATCACCTGAGGTCAGGAGTTCGAGGCCAGCCTGGCCAATATGATGAAACCCTGTCTTTACTAAAAATACAAAAATTAGCTGGGCATGTTGGTGGATGCCTGTAATCTCAGCTACTTAGGAGGCGGAGTCAGGAATTGCTTAAACCTGGGAGGCAGAGGTTGCAGTGAACCAGTATTGCACCACTACACTTCAGCCTGGGCAACAGGGTGAGACACCATCTAAAAAAAAAAGGAAAGAAATGGGATCACACTCTGTGTGACCTTTTGTGTCTGGCTTCCCTCATGGAGTGTGACAGCCTCAAGGTGCATTTGTGCTGTGTCCTGTCAGAACCTTGCTCTTTTTCTCTGCTGAGTCATGTTCCAGCACACGGATGGGCCACATTGTGTTTATGCTGGTGAATTTTAAATCTATGCTTCAGACACCCAGGGCTCCCACGTGTCTCCCTCTCAGATGGAAACTCTGGAAGGATAGGCACCCTAGGCCTTGTACAGGAGAACGGTGCTTGGTAGTATTCGAAGGCACTTGCTCCTCAAGCTTGGGTCCACTTTACAGGAACCTCAGGGCTCCTCCAAGAGGCTGTTTCCTGCCCCAGAACACAGCTTGCAGGTGTCCACACATGAACCTGGGTGTCTCAGCGTGGAAGACCTGGGTGGTTTTACTATGATTCTAGATTAGCTTTGCTCCAGCAACCCATGTGTTAGTTGGAAAAACAGACCCAATAGAATGTGTGTGTGTGTTAGTGTGTATGTGTATTGACAGTTGCATTTTTTTTCTTTGAGACAGGGTCTTGCTCTGTCACCACGCTGGATTGCAGTGGTGTGAT
Organism: Alouatta palliata; assembly: GCA_004027835.1. Taxonomy (NCBI): domain Eukaryota; kingdom Metazoa; phylum Chordata; class Mammalia; order Primates; family Atelidae; genus Alouatta; species Alouatta palliata. The sequence goes on from PVKV010035897.1 coordinate 6,878, forward strand.
CTCATCTCATTGCAACCTCCACCTCCTGGGTTCAAGTGATTCTTCTGCCTCAGCCTCCCCAGTAGCTGGGATCAATCCCCATGGCAGGTCAATTTTTTGTATTTTTAGTAGAGATGAGCTTCACCATGCTGGCCAGACTGGTCTCGAACTCCTGACCTCAGGTGATCCACCTACTTTGGCCTCCCAAAGTGCTGGTATCACAGATGTGAGTAAACTCAAGTGATCTGTCTGCCTCCCAAGGTGCTGGGATTACAGGCATGAGCCACCATGCCTGACCCAGAGAGATTTATTTTAAGTCGAGTTATGAAATCTACAGGGCAGGCCAGCAGGCTGGAGACCCAGGGAAGAGCTGGTGCTGTGGCTTAAACCCCAAGGCCACCTGGAGGCAGAGTTTCCTCCTCCTGGAAGGACCCTAGCCTTTTTCTCTTAAGGCCTTTAACTGATTAGATGAAGCCATCTGCAGTCTAGAGGGTCACCTGCTGTGCTTGAAGTCTATGGATTTAAATGTGAATCACATTAAAAAAAAAAAATTTTTTTTTTTGCATGCCAGGCACAGTGGCTCATGCCTGTAATCCCAGCACTTTGGGAGGCTAAGGCATGAGGATCACTTGAGGTCAGGAGTTCAATTCCAGCCTGGGCAATATAGCAAGACCCCATCTCTACAGAAGAAAAAACAGGCCAGGCACAGTGGCTCACACTTGTAATTCCAGCACTTTGGGAGGCTGAGGCAGAAGAATCACTTGAACCTGGGAGATGGAGGTTGCAGTGAGCCAAGATCATACCACTGCACTCCAGCCTGCGGACAGAGTGAGAATGTATCTCAAAGAAAAGAAAGAAAAGGAAAGAAAAAACAACATTCATAGCAACATCTAGAAAAAATTTAACCAAATACTGGGGCACCATGGCCCACCCTAGTGCACCCATAAAATCAGCCATCACCCACATATCCATTCAGACCTCAATTCTCCAGCACCCATCACCAGCTTGTCATTACTGGCCATGGGAAGGGGTGCCCAGCTCTTGGGGCAAACAGACTCATCCCTGCTGGCCAGGTGGTGCAAGAGTCAGAAATGGTTTTGATGGGCCAGTGAGCCTCCCTCCAGCACAGCTTGGGGCCCTCCCAGACCCCATGATGCTGCTGGCCAGCTGAGATCCAGCCAGGAGGGGAGGGGTCTGCCTCCCCTGAGGTGTCTGAACATTCCAGAAAGCTGACTGCTGAGGACAGACCTGAGCATGCAAAGCATTCCTTCGGGCTGAAGAAAGCAAGCCCTGGTTGAAGTGGTTTTCCTTTTGTGAGTCGGTGCCAACCCCAGCCCTGGGGGGTAACTCATCACACCCCATTTGATGTTGAAGAGGGGCCCCCACCACCCCTTTGAATGTCGGGCCTAAGGGGAGCTAGGATTTAATCTGTCCCTGTTCCCAGTCCCACCGGAGGTTTTATATCCCCAGCTTCAGCGTGGTGACCAGAGCCACAGAGCCTCAGCAGGATAATCTCGGGGCTCACCAACCCAGCATGGTGAGCACAGGGGTGGTGCCAAGGGGACTGTGTGCTGGAGCCACAATGCCAGCTATTTTCAGGGTCTGGAGGCTATTTCCATCATCCCAGAAGGCCACTTCCCAGATAGAAGTCTCGAAAGCAGGCCAGACACAAGACATCACAGGTTGCAGCTGGCGGGCTTGCTTCATAGGTATGAGCGTCCCCTGGCTGTCCAGCTGGGCAAGACCCCAAAGCTGTCTCACAGGGTCCTGGCCATTTGAGGGGCCCATGTCCCAGTCATCCTTGGGGTCCAAAGGAGGATGGAGGATCTGGGATGCAGAGGTACTGGCCAGGCGAGATGACTCATGCCTATGACCACAGCACTTTCGGAGGCCTTGGTAGGAGGATCACAAAGCCCAGGAGTTTGAGAACATCCTGGGCAATATAATGAGACCCTCATCTGTATAAGAAAATTATTCTAAAAATTATGGTCAGGCCGGGTGCTGTGGTTCACACCTGTAATCCTAGCACATTGGGAGGCTGAGGTTGATGGGTCACTTGAGATCAGGAGTTCAAGACCAGCCTGGCCAACGTGGCAAAACCCTGTCTTTGCTAAAAATACAACAATTGCCCTGGCATGATGGCAGGCACCTATAATCCCAGCTACTTGGGAGGCTGAGGTGGGAGAATCACTTCAACCTGGGGGACAGAGGTTGCAGTGAGTCAAGATCGTGCCATTGCACTCCAGCCTGAGTGACAAGAGTGAGACTCCATTGCAAATAAATAAATAAATAATAAAAATAAAAATTATGGCTAGATATAGTGGCTTACTCCTGTAGTCCCAGCAACTTGGGAGGCTAAGGTGGGAGAATCACCTGAGCCTAGGAGGTGGAGGTTGCAGTGATCTATGATCGAACCACTGCACTCCAGCCTGTGGAGAGAGCGAGACCCTGTCTCAAAAACAAACAGATAGGCCAGCACGGTGACTCAGGCCTGTAATCCCAGCACTTTGGGAGGACGAGGAGGGCGGATCACCTGAGGTCAGGTGTTCAAGACCAGCCTGATCAACATGGAGAAACCCTGTGTCTACTAAAAAAACAAAAAATATGGTGCATTCCTGTAATGCCAGCTACTTAGGAGGCTGATGCAGGAGATATGCCTGAACCCGGGAGGCAGACATTGTGGTGAGCCAAGATGGTGAGATCGCACCATTGCCCTCCAGCCTGGGCAACAAGAACAAAACTCCATCTCAAACAAAGAAAGAAAGAAACACACCACAGAGGCACCTCCATGATGTGACACTGTGATACTTCAGGGATCATTGCCTCTCCCCCGCCTCATTTAATCCTCCCCCTGTGACCACCTCTGGCCTTCCAGGAGAGAAAGCCAGGCCAAGAAAGATTGCTGAGTCCCACAGAGACACTGTTACCACCACTGGATGAGATCCAGGGGTGGACAGACATGTCCCCATTAAGCCTGACCCAGGACACCCGACAACCCAGCCCCAGCCCTGCTGGGGTAAGCCAAGCAGGGAGCAGCAATGGTCCTCCCAAAGGCATAGGCAGGAGAGACGGGCGGGCACATGGCCTGGGGTGGGCTGGCAGCAGGCCGGGACAAGGTGTCCCTCCTGTGACCGGAAGTGTCAGACCCTCGGTGGGGTGGTCGGATTCCCCAGGGGTCGAGGCTGCGACAGAAAGATGGAAACTTATCTTGTACTCGTTGGGCCCAGCCTCCTGGCCAGTGTTACTGTGAACCCTCCCTCAAGCTCAGCAGATGTTCAGGCAGTGTTTTCCCATCAGGGCCTTCCTTCCTTGGGGTGAGAATGAGACCTTGGACTCCAAAAGTGGGATCCATCTGTCCCTGACCCTTTTTGTTCAAAATCTGCGGAAAGAAGCCCAGCCTTTTCTTCTTTTAAAAATCTTTTTCAGCCCAGTGCAGTGGCTCACACCTCTAATATCAGCACTTTGGGTGGCCGAGGCGGGCAGATCCCAAGTTCAGGGGATCAAGACAATCCTGGCTAACACAGTGAAACCCCTTCTCTACTAAATATACAAAAAATTATCCAGGGATGGTGGTGTGCACCTATAGTCCCAGCTACTTGGAAGGCTGAGGCAGGGAGATCACTTGAACTCGGGAGGTGGAGGTTGCAGTGAGCTGAGATGGCATCACTTCCACCCAGCATGAGTGACAGAGGGAGACTCTGTCTTTAAAAAAAAAAAGAGGAAAAATAAATCTTTTTAAAATTTTGAGAAAAGACATATAAATTTATTTACCTAATTTATCTATTTTTCTTTTCTTTTCTCTTTTTTTTTTTTAGATGATATCTCACTCTGTCACCCAGGCTGGAGTGCAATGGTGCAGTCTTGGCTCTCTGCAACCTCTGCCTCCTGGGTTCAAGCAATTCTCCTGTCTCAGCCTCCCAAGTAACTGGGATTATAGGGGCACACCACCACACCTGGCTAATTTTTGTATTTTTATTAGAGATGGAGTTTCATCATGTTGACCAGGCTGGTCTTGAACTCCTGATCTCCCAAAGTGCTGGGATTACAGGTGTGAGCCACTGCACCTGGCCTTATTTACGTATTTTTCTTAATTGAGACACTGTCTCACTCTGTCTTCCAGGCTGGAGTGTAGTAGTGTAATCTTCGCTCACTGCAGCCTCAACCTCCCAGACTCAAGTAATCCTCTAACCTCAGCCCCCCATGTAGCTGGGACTTCAGGCCTGCGTCACTATGCCTGGCTCATTTTTGTATTTTTTGTAGAGATAGGGCCTCACTGTGTTGCCGAGGATGGTCTCAAACTCCTGGGCTCAAGCAATCCTCCAGCCTCAGCCTCCCAATATGTTGGGATGACAGATATGAGCCACCACACCCCCCGACAAGACACATATGAAGTTTACCACTAGCAATATTTAATACACTCACAATATTGTACACTCAACCACGTTTATTCCAGGACATTCCATTACCCAAAAGGAAACCCTGTCCCCCTCAGCCATCATGCGCCATCCCCTCCCAGCCCCCAGCACCCATGCATCCCCTTCTCGTCTCTGTGGATGGGCCTGTCCTGGGTGCTTCATCGAAATGGGATCACTGGCCAGTTGCAATGGCTCACACTTGTAATCCCAGCACTTTAGGAGGTTGAGGCAGGAGGATCACCTGAATTCAGGAGTTCGAGACAAGCCTGACCAATGTGGAGAAATCCCATCTCTACTAAAAATACAAAAAATTAGCCAGGCATTGTGGTCAGCCTCTAATCCCAGCTACTTTGGGGGCTGAGGCAGGAGAATCACTTGAACCTGGGAGGTGGAGGTTGCAGTGGGCTGAGATCACACCACTGCACTCCAGCCTGGATGACAGAGTGAGACTTGTTTCAAAAAAAAAAAAAAAAAGAAATGGGATCACACATTGCATGACCTTCTGTGTCTATCATCTCTTACTGAGTGTGAGGTCCTTAAGATGCATCCACATTGTGGCCTATGTTAGAGCCATGCTCCTTTTCATGGCTGAGTAATATTCCAGGGTGTGCCTGGGCCACACTGTTTGCCCACGCCCCCGTCCATGGGCTCCTGGGCTGTTTCTGCCTGCAGCTGTTGAGAATGGCGCTGCTGTGAGCCCCGGTGTGCCAGCCTCCTCTTATTGCCCCTCTCTCCTCCTCATGAGCTACTGTGAGCAACACGCCCCCTTGCTGGTTGGAGTCCCTGCCAGGCAAGGTGGGGTTCACCTGTAATCCCAGTTACTCGGGAGGCTGAGGCAGGAGGATCGCTTGAACTCAGGAGGCAAAGGCTGCAGTAAGTCAAGATCATGCCACTGCACCCCAGCCTGAGCAACAGATCGAGATTCCATCTCGAAAAAAAGAAAAGAAAATCTAGGAGGAAGGTTGGGGACTGTGGCTCATGCCTGTAATCCCAGCACTTTGGGAGGTCAAGGTAGGAGGATCACTTGAGCCCAGGAGTTGGAGACCAGCCTGGGCAACACATTGAGGCCTTATCTCTACAAAACACACACACACACACACACACACACACACACACACATACACCAGAGAGAGACACACACACACAAATTAGATAGGCGTGGTGGCACCTACTGTAGTCCCACTACTCAAGAGGCTGAGGCAAAAGGATTGTGTGAGCCTGGGAGGGGCTTGAGCTGGGGAGGCTGAAGCTGCAATGAACTATGATCCCACCACTTCACTCTATCCTGGGCAATAGAGCAAGACCCTGACTCTTAAAAAAAAGCTGGGAACAGTGGTTCACACCTGTAATCCCAGCATTTTGGGAGGCCAAAGCAGATGAATTGCTTGAGGCCAGGAGTTTGAGACCAGCCTGGGCAACATGACAAAACCCCATCTCTACAAAAAATACAAAAATTAGCCAGGCATGGTGGTGTGAACCTGTAATCACAGCTACTCAGGAGGCTGAGGCAGGAGGATCACCTAAGCCTGGCAGGTCAGTGCTGCAGTGAGCTATGATTGCACCACTGCACTCCAGCCTGGACAATAGAGCAAAACCCTGCCTCAACAAAACGATAAATAAATAAATAAAAGGAAGGAAAACACTCACATCCCAATAGACAAATGGACCTAGGATATGCACAGGGAATATAGGAAAAAGTGTTTACTGATCATTTATTTTGATGACAAAATGTTTCCTTTAGCCTCATTAGGATTAAGAAAAGCTGGTCAGGTGAGTGGATCATGCCTGTAATCCTAGGACTCTGGGAGGCCAAGGAGGATGGATCACCTGAGGTCAACAGTTTGAGACCAGCCTGACCAACAGGGCAAAACCCCATCTCTATTAAAAATACAGAAATTAGTTGGGTGTGGTTGTGGCCTGCCAGCTACTTGGGAGGCTGAGACAGGAGAATTGCTTGAACCAGGGAGGTGGAGGTTGCAGTGAGCCGAGATTACACCACTGCACTCCAGCCTGGGCGTCAAGAGTGAAACTCCATCTCAAAAACAAAACAAAACAAAAAAAGGAAGATTAAGAAAAACTTTTTGGCTCTATGCTGGCTGAAACACAGAGGATACAAGCTGTCACACACTGCCAGAGAACCTCTAAGTGGTACAACCTTCCTAGAAAGTGCTTTGGCAGCTGAGTGTGGTGGCACATGCCAGCTATCCCAGCACGTTGGAAGGCCAAGACAAGAGGATTGTGTGGATCCAGGAGTTTAAGATCAGCCTGAGAACACAGCGAGACACTGTCTTTACAAAAATTTTAAAATTAGCCAGGCATATTAGTGAGCACCTGTAGTCCCAGCTACTGGCAAGACTGAGGTGAGATGATTGCTTGAGCCCAGATGTTGCAGGCTGCAGTCAGCTGTGATCGCACCACTGTACTCCAGTGTGACCAAGAGAGCAAGACCCTGTCTCTATTAAAAAAAAAAAAAAAAAAGAAAGAAAGGCCAGGCAAGGTGGCTCATGCCTGTAATCCTGGCACTTTGGGAGGCTGAGGCAGGCGGATCACAAAGTCAGTAGTTTGAGACCAGCCTGGACAGCATGGTGAAACTCCATCTCTACTAAAAACACAAAAATTTGTCAGGCATGGTGGTGTGCACCTGTAATCCCAGCTACTTGGGAGGCTGAGGCAGGAGAATTGTTTGAACCCGGGAGGCAGAGGTTGCAGTGAGCCAAGATTGCACCACTGCACCGCTCCAGCCTGGGTGACAGAGTGAGACTCTATCTCAAAAAAAAAAAAAAAAAAAAAGAAGGAAAAAGAAAATGCTTTGGCAATGTTTTCCAAGGGTACATTCATTTCAGAAAATCTATACAAATAATCTCAAATGCAGGTAATATCTAACCACAGTGGTTAATTCCTTGTTAGGATACAGTCACACACTTATATATTTGTAGCCTTCACAATATTTATGATTTTTAAAGGTGAGGAGTAATTCACATACCATAAAAGTTGCCCTTTAGAATGTAAAATTTAGGCCAGGTGCAGTGGCTCGTGCCTGAAGTCTCAGCACTGGGAGGTTGACGCAGGCAGATCACAAGGTCAGGAGTTCAAGACCAGCTTGGCCAACATGCTGAAACCCCATCTCTACTAAAAATACAAAAATTAGCCAGTGTGGTTGTGCACACCTGTAATTCCAGCTACTGAGGAGGCTGAGGCAGAAGAATTGCTTGAAACTGGGAGGTGAAGTTGTAGTAAGCTGAGATCATACTACTGCACTCCAGCCTGGGCAACAGAGTAAGACTCTGTCTCTAAATAAATGAAATGTAAAATTTAGGTCAGGCACAGTGGCTCATGCTTGTAATCCCAGCACTTTGGGAGGCTGAGGCAGGCAGATCACCTGAGGTCAGGAATTTAAGACCAGCCTGGCCAACACGGTGAAATCCCGTCTCTACAAAAATATATAAAAATTAGCTGGGCATGTTGTCATGTGCCTGTAATCCCAGCTACTCAGGAGGTTGAGACAGGAGAATCACTTGAACCTGGGAGGCAGAGGTTGCAGTGAGCCAAGATCACACCACTGTACTCCAGCCTGGGTGACAGAGTGAGACCACCTCAGAATAAAATGAAATAACATGAAAAATGTAGGAGTTGTGCAACCATCCCCTCTATGTAATTCCAGAACAGTCATCACCACAAAGAAGTCCCATCCCCATCAGCAGTCACTCCCCACCCCTCCCTGGTCACAGGCCACCATTAATCCCTTTCCTGTCTCTGTGGACTAGCTTGTCCTTTGCAGTTCACATAAATGGGATCATGCACTGTGTGGCCTTTTTTATCTGGTGTTTCTCCCTGGCTGTGAGGTCCTCAGGGTTCATCCAGGTTGTAGCCTGTGTTAGAGCCTCATTCCTTTTCATGGCTGAGCAATATTCCTTTTTCTGGACATACCACCTTGTGTTTATCCATTATGACTGGTTTTTAAGGACATGGAAGATGCTTAAATATGAGGTTGGTGCAAAAGTAACTGTGGTTTTCACTTTTTAATAGCAAAATTACAGTTGCTTTTGCACGAACCTAATAATGTAGTCACTGAAAAACCTACATGCAAAATCATACACATTGCAACACCTGGTTGGTTTTCTTTTTTACACTTTTTCATTTTTTTGAGATGGAGTCTCACTCTATTGCCCAAGCTGGAGTGCAGTGGTGTAATCTTGACTCACTGCAACCTCTGCCTCCTGGGTTCAAGCAATTCTCCTGCCTCAGCCTCCTGAGTAGTTGAGATTACAGGCATGTGCCACCACACCAGGCTAATTTTTTGTATTTTAGTAGAGACAGGGTTTCACCATATTGGCCACATTGGTCTCGAACTCCTGACCTTGTGATCCACCCACCTCAGCCTCCCAAAGTGCTGAGATTACAGGCATGAACCACCGTGCTTGGCCTACACTTTTTAAATCTCTTTTTCCCTTTCTGTGGGGAATGAGGTCTCCCTGTATTGCCCAGGGAGGTCTTGAACTCCTGGGGTTAAGTCATCCTCCCGTCTCTGCCTCCCTAAGAGCTGAGCCACCATGACTGACCCATTTTTTGTTTTTGTTTTTAATGCACAGAAAAAGGACATGGGAAATAAGCCAAAGAGGTTTACCACTTCTTTTCCTGGTCCCCAAAACAAAATATAGTAATGATAGAAGTCACATAAAATAAGTAGTGAAAAGTCATCCTTAGGCCGGCTGCAGTGGCTCATGAGTACAATAATCCCAGCACTTTGGGAGGCTGAGGCAGGTGGATCACAAGGTCAGGAGTTTGAGGCTAGCCTGGCCAATATGGTAAAACTCCATCTCTACTAAAAATACAAAAATTAGCCAGGCATGGTGGCACATGCCTGTAATCCCGGCTACTTGGGAGGCTGAAGCAG
>PVKV010035898.1:0-16176 GCA_004027835.1 Alouatta palliata
AAAAAAAAAAAAAAAAAAAAAAAAATCATGACGGAAGGCAAAGGGAGGCAGGCAATTTCTTCACAAGGCAGCAGGAGAGAGGGGAGAGCAGGCAGGAGAAACTGCCACTTAGAAAACCATCAGATCTCTTGACCTCGTGATCCACCCGCCTCGGCCTCCCAAAGTGCTGGGATTACAGGCGTGAGCCACCGCGCCCGGCAAGAGCGAAACTCCGTCTCAAAAAAAAAAAAAAAAAAAGAAAAAGAAAACCATCAGATCTCATGAAAACTCACTATCATGAGAACGCGATGGGGGAAACCACCCTGCTGTCTCTCCCCTACCCCCAAACTGCCCCCAGTGTGTGATGCTCCTCTCCCTAAGTCCACGTGTTCTCATTGTTCAACACCCATATCGTAATCATTTCTATGCAAGTTTTATGCATGCTCAAATACGTATAAACTAAGAAAAAGTCTGAAAGAGCATATAGCAAAATGTTTGTGACTTTTTTCCTCCAAGTGATGAGATTAAAGGCAATACTTTCCTTTTTTACACTTTTCTGTATTTTCTAAATCTTCTGTAACGAACGTATAATTTTATGATCAGGAAAAAATAAGACATTTTTAAGACGGCAAATTACTTCTCATTAATACATATAATACAAATGCCAATCAAAATACCAAAGAGACAGATGTGGGACTGGGGAAGAGCTTCAAAAAGGGCCACATGGGAGATTAAACATCATGCAAAAGAGTAATGAGCAATCTTAAAACGAAAAAAAAAGAGAGAGTAATCTTTTTCTACAAGATATTAAAACCTAATGCAAAGCCTGGCTAGCAACTTCTAATAAAATTGCTTTCATACTTTAAATAAAATACCTGCAAATTTAGAATGGAGACAAAGATAGAAACTCCTCCCCTGAGCCACCACTAAGCCCATCAGATGGCAGAATGCAGAATCAGGTTGCCATGGACCGATCTTAAGACAGTTGAGGCAGTGGAGAAAAATCTTCCTGGGAGCTCATGGTATAATTTGCTTCTTGAAACAATGACAGTCCGTGAAATAAGGTAGGAAGATGTTTCCTCTCTCACCAGCAGATCCCTAAATCACAGACCCAGAACTCGGAGGAAACAGGAAACGGGAGGCCATCTCTGCACCTCTCCAGCACTTCTCTGGGAGGTGGGCAGAGTATCATACAATCATCACAGTTCTTGTATTGAAAACCACAATTCTAGACTGATTCAATAGTTTGGTTTTTTTTTTTTTTTTTTTTTTTTTGAGACAGTCTCGCTCTCTTGCCAGGCTGGAGTGCAATGGTGGGATCTTGGCTCACTGCAACCTCCTCCTCCCAGGTTCAAGTGATTCTCCTGCCTCAGCCTTCTGAGTAGCTGGGACTACAGGCATCCGCCACCATGCCTGGCTAATTTTTGTATTTGTAGTAGAGACGAGGGTTTCACCATGTTGGCCAGGCTGGTTTTGAACTCCAGACCTTGTCATCTGCCCACCTCAGCCTTCCAAAGCACTGGGATTACAGGTGTGAGCCACCGTACCTGGCCTAAATAATTATTTTTTTTAATGAGAAAAGTTATTGTTTATTTGATTTGGGACTAGGGAAGATATTGCCAAGCAAAAACGCTAAAAAGAAAGAAAAAGAGATGATTAACAGATTGGCATGTAATAACAATGTAATACGAAGTGCCGGCAAGAACTCAGCGAAGTGTATGCTCTCATGACTGCTGGAAGAATTGGTGTAATATTTATGAAGGGCAATCTGGCTGAATATGTTACAAGTCTTTAAAATGTTTATGCTCTGACTCAGTAAGTCAACATCTAGGAATTTTTCCTAAATAAATAATAAGAGAGAGATGAAAAAAGTATTTGCAATATTGAACGACTGGAAAGAACATAAATGTTTAATAATACATATATGTTCAACAACAAGGGACTAGTAAGTATGAATTATTTATATGATAAAATACTATCTGGCCTTAAAAATAATGTTTTAAATAATATTTAATGGTGAGAATATGCTGAGAAAAGTTGAATCATTTTCAAAAAGTTAAATAGAAAGTGAAAGTTAATAACATGTACCAGCTTATTCTAATTTATTTATTTATTTATTTATTGAGTCTTGCTGTTGTTACCTGGGCTGAGGTGCAGTGGTGTGATCTCAGCTCACTGCAACCTCCATCTCTCGGGTCTCAGCAATTCTGCCTCAGCCTCCCGAGTAGCTGGGATTACAGGAGCCTGCCACCATGCCCGGCTAATTTTTGTATTTTTAGTAGACAAGGGGTTTCACCATGTTGGCCAGGCTGGTCTTGAACTCCTGACCTCAGGTGATCCACCCACCTCGGCCTCCCAAAGTGCTGGGATGACGGGCATGTACTGCTGTGCCTGGCCTATTCTAAAACTTCTTAAACTTATGAGATACACATGTACACACGTATATCTGGAAGAAAACACCAAAATAGTGGCAATGTTTTGGAGGGAAAATTGGGAGTGATTTTAATTGTCTGTTACTAGCAGCTAAACGCATGCCAATATACGTGGCAAACTCCCACTCAGTCTTCGGAACTCATCTCAGTTGCCACTTCTCCCAGGAAGTCCTGCCCTACTACCCATCCCCATATTATACTAGGTGTTCTGCTTTACACTAGACTGGATTCTGGGCATAACTCTACGATATTTCCTTTCTTTCTTTCTTTCTTTTTAAGATGTTGTCTCGTTGTGTTGCCCAGGCTGAAGTGGTGCAGTGGTGCCATCTTCTCAGCTCACCTCAACCTCTGCCTCCCAGATTCAAGCAATTCTCCTGCTTCAGCCTCCCAAGTAGCTGAGACTACAGGTGCCCACAAGCACTCCCAGATAATTTTTGTATTTTTAGTAGAGATGGAGTTTTGCCATGTTGGCCAGGTTGGTCTCAAACTCCTGACCTTGGGTGATCTGCCCACCTCGGCCTCTCAAAGTGCTGGGATTACAGGTGTGAGCCACTGTGCGTGGCCAACAGTCTTTATCACTGTATTGTACTCTCTGCTTTGAAAACCAAACTCTCTACATCCCAACTACATTTTGAACTGCCCACCATCAGAAATTTGGGTGTTTCCTTTTGTATCCAGTGCCAACCTGTCTGTAATCTAACAGGCCTTCAAGCTGGAATGCTGGCTTCATGAGTGAAATAGACTGAGCAAATGTTTCTTTGTGCTCTGTGAATTTAGAGGTTAAGGGCAGAAATGTGAATAAGGATGGGCAAATGCCAGTAAAAAGCTATCTCTTCTCACCTTGGCCAGCAGGCTGGAAAGTTGTTTAATTTCACCGATTGCCTTTAATAATTCTTGTCTGAACTCATTGCAAGACGGTTTCAGTAGATCCAGAATACCATGCTGCTTACTAATGTGTGAGACACATATGAGTTTCCTGTGAATCTGTGACAATTGACCAAAAACTTGGTGGCTTAAAAACATTAGAAATAAATTTTCTCACAGTTCTAGAGGTCAGAAATCTGAAATCAAGGTGTTGGCAGGTCCCCACTTCCTACAAAGGGCCCGGGGGCATTCCATTTCTCACAGCCGCCCGCTGCCGATGCTTCAATGTGTTTCTTCTGTGGCCACATCACTCCCCTTCAGCTTCCCAGCCCCTGCAGGTCAGGAAGGCACAGGAAGAGGAGGTGGAAATGGGTGTGGAGGGCCACACACCAGGCCAGGGCAGCAGGCGCTCAGAACACAACGGCCTAGAAGTAGGGTACCAGGAAAGGGCTCCTCTCAGCCACACTAGCCTTCAGGGCCCCAGGCAGGCTCCCTCCTGCCAAAGGCCTTTGTGCATGTCATTCCCACCTTCTCAAATGTTCCTATCCTCTCTGCCTCTGCATAGCAAGATAACTTCTACTCAGCCAGAAACTATCACTGTCTAGCACAACTCAAACATCCATAAACAGAAAACATCAACAAATGACAGTCACACAATGAAATATTATACAGCAATGAAAAAGAATGACCTATGACCACATGCAACAATATCAGAGGATCTCACAGGTGTCATTGTTAAGTGAAGAAGCCGGACTCGAAAGAGCACCTTCCACATATCTCTATGAAAGGCAAAAAGAAGCAGAATTAATCTATAGCAAAAGGGCAGAGAAGAGTGGTTATTTCTGGGGGGAAGTATTGGACGGGAGGGGACAAAGGAGCCCTCTAGGGGCTGGGCATGAACTTGGTCTTTGTCCAGCTTGATCTGGGGGCTGAGACTGAGTGCACCCGTGGGTGAAAGCTCATCAAGCTGAACACTTAAATTTATTATGCACTTTTTCTAAGATGAAAAAATAAAAATAAAACAGGTCCCTGTCTCTGAGAAGCCTTTCCCCAGACTAGAGCACCTTCCCCAGGATGAGGAAGTGTGTGTATCTCATAAGTTTAAAAAGTTTTAGAATAGGCTGGGCGTGGTGGCTGCCAGGGTTTGTGCACCCCTCCCGCAGGCTCTTGTCCTGCTGTGACGGTCTGTTTCCCCATGGGATGATCAGGTGGTCGGCTCCCCCAGACGGTAAGCTCCATTCAGGAAGTCTCTCGGTCTTTCCAGGGCCTGCTCAGATCTCAAGCATCTGCTGCAAGCATGGGTGACCCCCATCAGGGAATGAGCCCACTCTCTGGCAATAGCAATGTGAGCCTTCTGCTTGCAATATGAGTTCGAAACCCAGGGCCAGTGAGAGATTCATCAGATTTATAACAGATTAATCCTGGACCAGTTCAAGTTCTCCAGCTCTGAGATATTGGGAAGTTGCTACCAGAATGGGGGAGTGGATCAACTTCCTCCAGGATGTAGAGCATCCCAGTCAGCCCCAGGGTCAGGAAAGAAGCCCACCGTCTCCAGGAGCCATACAGGCCGGCAGCAGGGTGGGTCAGAGGCATGTAGATTACTTGGGCCTAATGAGGGGAAGAGGAGAAGGCACTGCAGAGGGGTGTCCCACTGTCTTGCCGCTCTCCCAGGGCTGAAGCTGAGTGCTGATCAGCTGGCCCTGGTCTACAGCACGCTGGGGTTCTGCCTGGGTGTCCTCGTCTGCTGCTTCCAGGTGGTGGTGGCCTGCTTCCTCAAGAAGAAGGGGGATCCCTGCTCCTGCCAGCCCCACACAAGGCCCTGTCAAAGTCCGGTGAAGTCTTCCTGAAGAGGGAGACCCAGGCTTCTCAGATCAACTTCCCCTTTGACTATCATGCTGCATTTCAATAGAAGAAAAGGTTGACCAACTGGCGCCTCTGGTTTTATCTTCCTATAGGTGACAGGCTAGGCCTTGGGGAAACTCTCCAGAAGGCACTATTTTTACTTAAAACAATTAAAACAAGATCAAACCAAAACCTTTTCACATGTGAGTCCTAAAACTATAAACCGGAACCCTTTCATATGTGATTCCTGAAACTGTAAACAGAGACCTTTTCACATGTGAGTCCCAAAACTGTAAACTGGAACCCTTTCCTCTGTGATTTCTAAAGCTATAAACCTAAGATTCTTCCACATGTAACATCTAAAGTATAAACCTATATAAAGGCTGAACCTCCCTTTGTTAGACGAGCGTGGCTGTTAGGAAAGTATGCCACCTTGCTCCCAGCTGAATAACCTGCTTCCTGTATTCAGTGTCCGAGAGATCCGTTTCCTGCGGCCGCTCCTGCTACATTCCCAGGGTGAGTGCATGGAACTGGGGTCCTCACCCTTCTTGCTGCTCGGGTGACAAGCCTTGTGCTATCCCTCAGTCCTGTCACTGCCCCTGCTTCTAGGCAGGGAGACCCGGGGCTCATCCCTGTTATCTGCTGTAGCTTGATAAGATCAGGTTCAGACATCCTGGCAGGCAGATACCTGGGAGAGTGGGACCCGGGAAGGGTGGGTGTGGGGTGCCTCAGGCTGATAGATGGTGGCCTTGGCATTGTGTGTGGATGCATCCAGCACAAGGTCCCAGGTGCCTGAACAGGGGCAAGGAGGAAGATGAGGGAAAGAGATGGAGAGAGAGAAAAAAAGAGAGACAAAAAGACAGACAGAGGAGGCAGAGCGAGAGAGAGACAGGAGGTCCGGGCGCTCTGGGTCCCAGTTTCCAGTGTGGCTGTAGGTCGCCATCACCTGACCACACGTGATAAAGTCCTGGTACCTGCTGCCCGCAGCCCCCAGAGCCCCTCCTCCTGGAGAATAAAACCTGTGACGGCTGCCCTTCCTCACTGGGTTTTGGTTGTGTCTAATGAATGGAAACGTCTGGCCTATCACCTTCCTGGGCTCAAGGCTCCAGTGAACGCTGCCCCCTCAGTTTGGGAGGACCTGTGGTGCCCCCATCTCACCAGGCTCTGGAGGAAGCTTGTGACCTTGGGTTGGGCCCTAAGCAGCCGAGTACCCATTGGGACTCTGCTTCTCTCTTTCTCTAAGAGGGAGAAAGAGACCAAAGAATGGTCGGCAGGGAGGGCACCCGTGCAAACACCAGGGAACCAGAGGCTTCAGCTGTCTTCATTTCCTCACAGACACACATTCCCTTCCGTGCTCCTTAGTGAAGGCATGAAGCACAGCGTGTGTGTATGTGCAGGTGTGTGCATGCATTTGTGTGTGTGTGTACATGCATGTGTCTGCATGTATGTATGTACATGTGTGTGTGTTGTGGGGGGTGTGCAGTGGGTTGAAAGGGAGGACAGCTCTAGCTCAAAGCTACAAGTCTCTCTGAAAGAATGATCGAGATTCCCTGGACCACAGCAAGAGAGACTTTTCATTTGCATCCACTTTTTATTAGCATTTAAAGCTATATTTTGAGTAGCATGCAAATGTTAAATTGCTTAACTATTCTTAGAAGCATTTTCACAGTAACATATGATAATGTACACTGAAATTATTCACCCTGCACCCCCCAAAATTATCTTGCATACCTTCACCTACCAACGAGTCCCATGGCAGAGAGGATGGGCAGGGAACCGCAGCCCACTGAGACCCCTCAGTGGGGGAATTGGTCAGTCCCCAAGGTTCTGCGTGGCCCTCCAGAGACTCAGTTTCCCACTGGCTCAGTCCGCATCGCAGAGGGTGGATGGGAGGGCAGAGTCGGGGCAGGCAGGACAAGTAGCAGGAGGACAGCCAGGCACCCTATGTCCTGTTTTTTTGCAGTGGCTGGGAGGAGGCTGAGGGCTGAAGGCCAACTTCCCTGAGAGCCAGCTGAGGCTGGAGGTGGGGTAGCAGGGCCATCCCCACTACCTGCTGGGCCCTTGGTCACCCTTGTCACCCCAGGCTTCTCCCCAGCAGCGCTGGGGAGCCCAGTGAGAGAGCAGCCAAGGCAGGGATATGGACAGACCTGGGGGTCTCATTCTTGGGCTCTGACAGGAAGAGGGTCACAGAAGGGCCAGGGTGGCCAAAGAGAGGGTCACAGTCTCTGGGCCGGGGTAGGATGGGGGAAGACCGGGAACAGGCAGGGTCAGCGGCCAGGGTGCAGGCAGAGGCAGGTGCACGCTGGGAGGTCAGACCCTGCAAGGTCTGTCCAGTGGGACAGGCTGTCCTCAGGGCACTGGGCAGCTCTAAGGCCAGGCTCCCTGGACTCTGATGGATGATGTGGTCACTCCCGAGGCACTGCTGTCAGTCAGGGTTCAGCCACCCACCCTGGGCGGCAGCCATCCCGTCTCAGGACTGGACTTGCTCAGCTCCCACAGAGGGTGTTGCCTCCAGCCCAGGAGAGGCAGCCCCTTTGTGCAGCACAAGGCACCCCACGAGCCCCAGGTGGCCCCTGCCAGGCCAGCCTTGAGCTCCCTCTTCTCTAGGGTCCTGGTGCCTCGCGGGCATCAGCTCCACAGGGGGCACTTGCCTTCCTTCCCTGTACCTTCTCCCAGGCTGAGACTTAAGGTGGATAGGGATGGGGTGGTCCTTCCCTGGGGTCCTCTCTGGGAGGGGGATGGCTCCTGGCCTGGGCAGGTCCTCAGCTCTGCCTGGGTTGCCTTACAGTGGGACAGAGCTGCCCCCTGTCAGTGTTCTTGAGGTGAATGTAAGAGCCTGGGCCTGCTGTGTAGGAGGCTGGTCCAGGGACAGGGAATCGGGTGGTCGGTGAGGCAGCGGGGGTGGCCTGCGGGCCCTGGTGGTGGTGAGTGGGCCATGGCTATCACTGGGAGGGGCAGCCATTCCTGCTGGACTCTGTTACCATGAGGGTTGCACCAAAACCTAAACTAAGAACTGCTGGCCCAGAGGTCACTGCCTGTTTTCACCAAGTCCCGAGCTGAAGGCTGGGACTGACCAAAACTCAGGGCGTCTGTGGCCTGAAGATGGTGTCTCCTGGCATCACCAGTCCAGACTGCCAGCTCCAGTTAGTTCAGAGGGTCTCAGCCCTTGGGGTCTTCCCTCTCCTGGCTCCTTCCGGTTGGGTCCCTTCAGGGCTCTGAAGCCCAGGACCCAGCATCCACAGGCTGCTACCAGACACCTGACAGCTCCGCTAATTCCATCAAGGCTCATTTCACAGCAAAGATGTCAGGAACTAAAACAAACTTAAGAATTGGCTGAAGATGCTCAGACACTGACCAAAATATAGAAGCAGCAAGAAGGTAACATGGGGAGGGAGTGGCCTCGGTGACTGCTCTCTGCAGAGCCAGGAGACAAGCGCCCATGGCTGTGACCTGGCACCATCTGCCTCTCAGTGGGTGGGTGGCACCCCATCCTCACCATTGGACAGCAGGCCTGTTTGCCAGCTTTCCTTTCCAGGGCACCCCATGTCCTGTCTCACTGGAGTGTTCTTCTGTCTTAGCTCTCCTGCAGGGTGTACAAAGGCATTCCCCTGGTGGTACGGGGCCGGGCATGGTCACTCCTGCTAAACATTGGCAAAGTGAAGGCTGAGAACCCAGGGAAATACAAGGTATGGCCCTCCACACTCAGCCAGGGCAGGACAAATAGGCCAGGGTGTATCAGGAGCCCAGGACCCCAGCTGGAAGGAACGTGGAGCCCGGGTTGGGGGTGGGGGTTCTGGTCAGATGCACATCCAGGCACAGATGTTGATGATGCAGGCACCACAGGTGCGCTGGGCTCTGCTGACCCTCCCTGGCTTCAGAAACAAGGCAAAAAGGAGCTTTCTGCAGAAGTAAACCTTCCTCCTTTCCTTCCGAAAGTGCTAACTGTGGGATTACTGCTGTTTGGGGCAGGGAGTCTTTTGTCTGTTCTGAGGCTGCTTCCTCCTCTTGGTCCTTCCCTACAGGTCATGAAGGAGAAGGGCAAGAGTTCCTCCAGGATGATCAGCCGCATCAAGCTAGATGTCAAGCACACCCTCCAGAACCACGTGATGTTCATAGAAAGATATGGGGTCAAGTAAGGCCTATGGGGGCTGCAGGGGTTCCAGGGAAGATGGGGCAATCCAGGGAGAAGAATGAGGGCTTCTCCAGGGCAGAGGCCAGCGTCACCCAGGAGGGGTGACACCAAGGGCTCTTCTGGCTCCCAGGTGGCTCCCAAAGAGATGGAAGGCAGAAAAAAAAATCTTACAGAATAGCGAAAAGTGCTCTCCATGACCCACAAGTACCCAGGGTAGGGACCCATGGGAAGGTGGCAGGATGCCAGGGCTCGGGAGCCTTCCTGGGCAACACTAACAACCCACAGTACCAGGGAGGATGCAGGGCCTGGAAACTCTCATCCATGGCTGGTGGAAACACAACAGGGCACAGCCACTTTGGAAGTCAGACAGGCCACGGCTCACAAAGCTCAGTGGCCTCGTACCACACATCCCCAGAGTGTCAGAGATATTGACCACACTGATTTCAAACTGACATCCAAGTAAAACCTGCATGCCACGTTCACTGTGTGATTGATTGTCACTCACACCTGGAAGCTACCGAGATCATCTTCAACACGGGAACTGGGGAGGAAGGAGGTTCCGCTCTTCAGACAGAGACGACTCAGTGAGGAAAAGGAACGAACCCCTGATGCCCGCAGGAACATGGGTGGAATGTAGATGCGTCTTGCTGAGGGAATGAAGCCAGACCCAGCAGGCTACCACCGTAGAATTCCAGTTGATAGACACTTCTGAAAAAGGGCAAGCCACAGAGACAGAACAGGTCAGGATGGCCAGGGGCTGATAGAGCCAGGAGAGGTCGGCTGCAAAGGGGACACACTGGGGACTTGGAGGATGAAGGAGCTGCTCCAGGAGGGGCTGCAGGGGTGGACAGGAGGCCCTGCACGTTAATTCAGAACCGTGGAACTGCATGTCCCAAAGACTGGACTTTGGGAAAAACCGAGAAAGGGGGGAAGAAAAAAGTCAACCAGAGTGAAAATGGTACACTGCGATATTTGCATTGCAAGGAATGTGGATTTTGCCAAAAAATTTCCTGAAAACTCAGATATCCTGAAAAGCTTGCTGCTTATTTGGGAGTTATCTGAACCCGGAATTACACTCGTTGTCAGGGTTTGTAGACAAAAGTGAAACCGACTATCCACACAAAGCAAACAAAACCCTCTTTTCCCTCTTCCAGGTAGCAGGAATTATGTGACATTCTCGTGGCCTACTCCGCATATAACCCTGTGAGTATTCCCTGGCAGCGATATTCCTGGGCCATATTCCCATATTCACAGGCATGGGTGTCTCTTGGGGGTGTCGGCATTTCTTGAAAATTCAGTGTTTGTGACCCACCAGGACATAGTAGGCAGGACTCAAGCTCACTGCTGGCATGGACATCCAAGCAAGCGGGCAGCTGAAGGGGTCAAGTGTGATGGAAAGCGGTGAGGCCCAGACTCTGGGTGTCATTTGTACCCGACCACTATGTCTCAGACAAAGAAATGACCTTCCCCTCCTGGCGTTGCCCTGAGGAAGACCAGGAGCTTGGCAGAGTCCCATGCAGTATGGTCCTCGCAGGAGACAGGTTTGATAAGTTGCTGAGGTACCTGATGGGCCTGGCTTTTGTCATGAACTCATTTTTGCCATGAAATAAGTTTGCATCCTGAGGAAGCCTCTTCTTCACTGGAAACCAGTCAGAGATCCAATTTCCTCTTTGTCCGAACCCCATAGGAGCACAGAAGACAGGGAGGGGGTCGCCCAGGTGGCTGCTCCTGCTTGCCCCCCACTTTCCAGACCATTCCAGGCAGGGAATGCTGCTGAGCCTGCTCCACAGGCTGCCCACACAGGATCTGGACCCAGCCACCCTCCTGTGCCTGGCAGGCAGCCCCTGGGCTGTTGTTGCGGGACCTTTGTGTGGTGATCAGTGCCCCGCCGCCTGCCCTCGTGGCAAGTGCAGTTCACTGGTGCTGTTCCAGGCCTGGCATAGTGGCCTCCCCAGCCTGGCCCAGGGAAAGGGCATGAACAAACCCTGCCTGTGCCCTTTCAGGCCATGTGAGCTTGAACACTCACTGCAGGGTCTCTCCAGGCTCCTTGTCAGATGAGTCATACGTGACCTGCTCAGTCCTCATGCCCACCCCAAATCCCTGGGGGCCTGTGGCAGGTGTCCCCGAGGACATCTGCCATCTCTGGTGACATAAGAGAGGTGACATAAGGAAGACATCTCTGGTGTCCTCCTACGTGACCTCAGCCCTCCCAGGTGACACCCTTTCACAGTGACTCTGGCTCTTGCAGGAGATGTGCTACACAGGGACCTCAGGTGCATCACCGCAACCCTCCTCCTGTGTCTGCCAGAGGAAGATGCTTTCTGGGCACTGGCCCAGCTGCTGGCCAGTGAGAGTCACCCCCTGCAGGGTGAGTGGACAGCTGCCCCAGCCATGGCAGGGGATGGCCACCCTGGCCGGTGATCCTGACTTCCAGGCAAGGCGCCTTCCTTGCACCCCAGCTTGTTTGGAGCCTCCAGGGCGTCCCTGGTGAAGGTCCCGCAGCAGCCTGGGTCTGGACAAGGACCCTTGAACCACAAGTCAGATGCCTTTCATCCCTAACATCAGAGGGCATCGATACCTTTTCCTGGCCACCCTGTCACCCGAAGCGAGCCCCATCTTGGTGCAGGCGCCTTACCTCCCTGAGTGTCCTCCTGCCTCCCAGCTGGCTGTGCTCCCAGCCACCCTCCTTTCCTATGGATGCGCCGATGATCCCAAGATGGCAATGTCTGCCTTTCCCATGTTCCCCAGGCTGACCCCACATCCAGGAGACGGTCACAGAGCCCTCAGCTCCCACTGCATTCTCCCCACTGGTACCTGTCTGCCTTGGCCCTGATTCATGGTGTCAAAGGCAGGCCTGCCCTCCTGGCACCTTGACCCAGGATGCCACTGGGCAGCACTTCCAGGGCCCTCCTCCCCAGGGCTGAGGCCTCATGATGGGGTCATCAGATAGGAGGGAGGGAGGCCTTGGGGCCAGGGTCTTCTGCCACTACCCAGCAATTCCAGCTGATGCCTCCGCTTCTTGGGAGTGGGCTCTGACAGGGTGATGGGTCGGGGGCTTTTCAGTATTCTATAGCCCAAATACAGCCCCACTGCAGAGGCTCTTATTGCACCAGGAGCAGGTGTTGCACAAGTCTTTCCCGAAAATTATGAGACACCTGGTGAGTGAATGACACCCTCAGCTTCTCCCCAAAAGCCCTTCCCTGGATCCCATGGGCCAGGGGAGGCTCGAGCTCCTCACGGGGCTGGCAAGAGGCCAAGTCCCAGCCACGGCCTGACCTGGGATGGTCATTCTCCATGGGTTCGGAGTTGGGTTGCCTTTTTCTGCCCTGGTGGAGGCAGAGGCGCTGGGACCAAGGGCCAAGCCACAGCTGAGCAGGGCTGAGGGAAGTATGTCCACTGGGCGTCCGTACATGGGGCAGGTGTTGGAGCCCTGGCCACCGCCCTGGGTTCTGTCCCTTGGGGAAGGGTCTGCAGAGGGGCCTGGAAGTGAGAGGATTTCAGGGCAACCTAGGGGGCCCTGAGCACCTCTGCTCCTTTCTTCAGGGCAAGGAAGGGCTGTGCATTGAGGATTCCATGCTGACGAGGCTCCTCCAGTGTTTCGTTGACAGGGTAAGGAGGCACAGGAGACCCCAGCCCAGTAACCCTCCTGCCCAGTAGTATCCTCTCCCTCAGCCCAGGGGTCCAGCTTCCCCAAGAGGACACAGCTTATCTCCAGCCTGCAGAAGGCACAGGCAGGTCCCTGCAGGGCACACAAGCCAGGCCCTGCCTGAGAGGGGGCATCTCACAGCAGAGACCAGGGTTCAGGCCCAACCCTGTGGGCAGACTGGGTCAGGACCCAGCTTGGGAGGGCCCAAGGAAGCCCCAAGTCCTCAGGAAGCCCCTCCTTCCAGAAGCCACAGTGCTGAGTCCCCCATAAGGAGGTGCAGGACCCTGTCTGACCCAGCCTCATGGGCGGGTCTCATCGCATGAAGAGGGGCCTTCAGCACTCAAGGGGACTGAAACCCCAATGGACCCTGGAAAGCCCAAGTCCTCCCATACCTGCTGTCCCTACAGAAATCCTTTGGGCTCACCCTGTGGCTGTGGATGTGCCCATCTTGGAGGGCAAGCAGGTACTGATGGCCATGGCACACGCATCATTCAAAATACAGAGGAGTAAATCCCGTGTGCCTGAGGGTGCCCAGGGGAGGGAACACACAGGACAGACCCTGGCTGTCCTGAGGGAAGCATCCCCGCACTGTCCCCATGACTCTCTGCTCCATTTGAGCAGGGCAGTTTGGCCTGGTGGGCTAGGCAAGGCATGATGACAATCCACCCCACATAACCCACGTGAAAGTCAGGAGTGTGGTGAACACTTCCCTGCCCAGCCTCCCCCAACTGTGGCCTCCTGTGCACAACTAGACCCCAGGGTGGCCAAAAAGGACCTGGCACCAACCAGTGGGAGGTGGACCTGGTGGAAACAGGCTGCGGGCACCAACCCCTCCGAGGGAACCCTCCTGGCCTGATGCCCACCCTGTCCCTAGAGCGCCTCATGAAACTTTCCTGGAACACCATCCGGGAGTTTCAGGAGTGGCTCTCTCAGAGCTGGGCCCTGGAGGACAATGCCGTCCTCAGGAACCTTCAAGCCTCCATGAAGGACACACTGGGACCTGCCACCCCCAGGTGGGCTCCAGCACCAAATCCCCTCTCGAGTCACCCTCCGGGCAGTCAATGGTGGGGAGTGCCCTGGCCCCACCAGCCCTGCTACCTGGCCTTCCTCCTGCACCTCTTCTCCCTCCTCGAAGAAAGTCAAATGGGTCTGCTGATCCTCAGGGCAGGCGGGCAGGAGCCCCCAATACCCCTCCCCCACTTTCCACATTGCCCCACTCTCCCCCTCGAAGGGCCCTGAGGGACACTGGGGCAGTCAGACCCAGCTGTGGAAGCCCCCACCCCCACCTCCAAGCAGCAGGGACCCCTCATTCTTGAGTGCCCCTCCAAGGGTGTCAAGACAACAAGACAGGGGGACAAGAGAATCAGTGTCCCTAACCCAGAGAGGATTTAGGCAGAGGGCATTGTGGGGAAGC
This sequence comes from Alouatta palliata, assembly GCA_004027835.1. Taxonomy (NCBI): domain Eukaryota; kingdom Metazoa; phylum Chordata; class Mammalia; order Primates; family Atelidae; genus Alouatta; species Alouatta palliata. Next base: position 14,310 of record PVKV010035898.1, read on the forward strand.
CCAGACCCAGAGCCAGAACCAAGAGTTCAGCCGGGTGTGGGATCGGTCCAGCCTTGGCATGGTGTGAAGGGCCTGGAGGGCAGAGGGGAACCCATGCCCGGGGCCTTCTCATGCTCTGTGGAGACAGGCCCCCATGTGAGGTGGCGAGAAAGCTGGGTGACAGTGCAGGTCCCTTCCACCTGTGTTCTAAATCGGGGCTGCCGAGCAGCCCTGAGGTGAGGGTGTAAGGCAGGAAGCCCTGAGCCACCCAGAATGCTGGGGCCCATTCCAGAAGCGACCTGAGGTTCCTCAAAAGGTCCCCCATCCAAGACTACATACAGCCCTCGCCCTGGGGTCAGCTGCCTGCAGGGGCGTCCTCAGTGTCAGGCTACAGGGCCACACAGGGACCCCAAGGGCTCCAGAGACCCAGGCCTGTGGGGTGTAGCCCTGAAGAGACTAGATGGGCTTGGTGAAGATGCTAACCATGTCTTTCTTTTTTTTCAGCAGAACTTGAGTGAGGATCCTCGAGGGAGTCCCCTGGCATTGGGCCCCTCTGTGAGGGGAACAGTCTGGCCCTCCCCACCCCACCAGCTCAGCTCCAAGGACTCATACCATCAGCTCCTATGTGTCAAAAGCCTTGTCCTCCCCCAGCCTGGCCTGATGGGGCTGCCCCAAGGCTGAAGCCAAGGCCCATCAGCACGAAGGGGCTTCCGCTGAACCCAGGGCCAGGCTGCTCTCTGGATGGCCCAGAGGTTCAAGATGCGGCGAGCTTGTTTCTTGGTGAGGTCAGGACTTGTATTACATGAAAATACCTGTGCTGGAGCTCTATGCCACACCTCCACACAGACCTGGATGCCGGGGATCCATGGTTTCCCTACTACAATTTTGATCAGGGCTACTGGGCCCCTGTCGCTTCAACCTCTTACCTGGACAGCCCTGGAACCACAGGACGAGCCTGGCCCAGCAAGCCCACTGGGGCCCTGACAGCAGGCCCTGCCCGGGCTTATGACAGAGGAGACAGCTCAAGAGACACCGCAGCAAGAAGGTGGAGCCTGTCTGCAATGCCCCTCGGTAGAAGAACAGGGCATGGAAGGACCCCAGGTGGCACCTGTGCAGCTGCCTCGCAGCCCCACATGGCTGCTGGACCTTGGTTCTGGACCTTGGGAAATCCCATTCAGTAGGGACTTGGTCCCATCAAGGCCTCTGGAGGGAAGGCTGAGCATGGGGTTCCTGCAGCCCCCGCCAGCCAGGAGCGTGCCCTGGGGACTCTGACCTCACCTGTGTGTGAGTCCCAGGCCCAGAGGGGCCTGGCTTCAATCCGAGTCCTAGGAGGAGAAGGGCACCAGAGGCACCACAGGCCCCCAGGGTGACCACACAGGGGACCAGGGCACTGCAAGCCCTGACGCTGTAAGGATTCACATCAGAGAACCAGGGCAAGCCAGGAGACTGTGCAGTAATGAGGGTGTGGAGGGCTGGCTCAAGGGGGTTAACAGCTGTGAGCACTGCTGCCTCTTCCCAGCCTTTCACTGCAGTGCAGGCAGTCCGATCTCTGGAGCCCAGCCCAAAATCACCCTGAGTGCCCTGGCTTGATATGCCAACATGCCACCTGGAGGCTTTGAGACCCTGCCTGCTGCATATCCACCTCACCACTGCTGATTGCCCCATCTGCTGAGGACTTGGTATGGATTCCTGGGCTGGCACCATTTCCCAGGAGGACCAGCTGGCTACCTGGGGGCAGGCCGCCCACACCATGGAGGGGGCTGAGATTGGCCTTCACTGCAGGAAGCCACTACCTGGACATAGACTTGCGGGCCCTGCCTATCACCATCACAGCAGCCTACACGGCATTGCTGCCGACCAGGGAGCCCCATCCAGGCCAGTCTGCCCT
>PVKV010035899.1:0-16180 GCA_004027835.1 Alouatta palliata
AAAAAAAAAAAAAAAAAGCTTTTTGATTAAAGGGAATGAAATAACCAGACCTATGCTTTAGGAAAATTTAAGTAGTAGAGGGACTGAGGTTGGGGAAACCAGACATGGGACTATTCATGTGCTCCAGTCCTGGGGAGAAGGAAGGAATACCTAATAAAGTGGTTACCTAGGAGGGGCGGGAGAAGGCTGAAGACGAGGGGCAAGATTGGAGAGAGATTTTTAAATATCCAGTGTTAAGTAATCTCTATTAGAAGAGCTTGAAGGCAATACATAGTTTTGTTCTGTAATTTGGATATAATAATAATGTTCCTATTTGACAGACACTTTCTAAGTGTATATTTATAATAATAAGTATCATTATTTCATTATAAATTGTTAAAACTTCCTAGGGCCTTTTGAAACATTTTCATAACCATGGCATTGAAACATAATTCACATAGCATTATAAGCCACCCATTTGAAGTGTGTAATTCCATACACACCAATGTTTTAGTATATTGAGTTGTGCAGCAATCATTGCAATCAATCTTAGGACAGTTATCACTCTAAAAGGAAACCCTGACCCGTCAGCCATCGGTACCCAATTTCCCTCTCCCCCCAGCTGCAATCAACCACCAATCTATGTTTTTTTCTCTGTGGATTTGCTCATTCTGGACATTTCATATAAATGAAATGATACAGTATATGGTTCTTTGTCACTTGTGACTGCCTTTCTTTAATTTACCATAATGTGTTCAAGGTTCATTCATGTTGTGACATGTACCATTCCTCTCTAGGACTAAATAATATTTCATTGTATAGATATACAACGTTTGTTTATCCAATCGTCTGTTAATGGATGAATTTTTAACAATTGTTCTAGAACTTCGCTGTATCAAATACTTACGCTGGAAAAAAGTAAGCTTCCAAATGCACTTGCACATTTGGATTGTATAGCAATTTCATTCTTAATACCATATTTCCTTATCTATAACATCTCTACCCCTCCACATCTTACTTACCATTAAACCTTACTTGGGAACTAAAGCCATATCTGAACTCCCCCAGCAAACATCGCCTTTAGCTTTTTAAATTCATACCTTGGTATTTCGCTCTTATCTTTTCAACTAGATTGCAAACATACCGAGTATAAGAAATACACGTCAGACAACTCCATTATTCCTTATAGGAGCTCTGAATCCCTTTCAACACTAAAAGAGTTGTGAAGTATGGAGAATCAGTCCCCTAAAAGTCCGAACTGATTTTTTTAACACTCCCTGGTGCTGACTACATTTTTTTCAACTGAAACTTCCCATTCCACTACTGCAGAAATGTCTTGCGGAATATTAGAATTACATAGGAGACAGTGTGAAAATTATTGACCAAGTTAGAATAATAGGTAATAATCAGCATTCCATGATTAATTCATTAATTAATTTTGAAATCAGATTTTTAAAAATTGATCAGGTAAAGCCATTTCTCTTTGTTTTTGTAAAAAGTAGTTTTTAAGGATTCACTATGCCATGGCTTCTATTGGGGCAAAACTTTGAAAATACTACTTTTTAAAAAGATAGCCACAGTTTGGATTCTATGAGCAATGGAACAAGTAATAGAATTAAACTTGAAGCCTTGGAAAGGAGTTAGCTGATTCATTACTGCTGGTTGCTTTTCACCTAATCCTATTTTGAACTTTGCAGTAAACACCAATAGAATCCTGTATTTAACATGGATTGGTGTTAAGACTCTGGTCAAGTGCTGTTTCCTGAAACAAAACAAGCTGTGGACACAGAAAGTCCAACTAAACACAATTAATCCACACACTTGTTAGCCCTGTGCTCTAGTTCTAGGTACTAACATTGCAGCAAAAATTTAATTTCAGCTTCACTATTGAAACTTTTCCTTGAGTTAGATGAGCGAATACTCCTTTGGAGGCATGAAGAAAGAGAAGCGCTTTCTTCCCATCTCCCTTTTCTTGAGAACATAAGTTTCCTTAGATATCTTGACAAAGAGCCGAGAAGACTTGGTGATAAAATAAGCAAATGCAGTTAATTTGGAATCTGCTTATGCTATACTCAGAATTTAACAATTCACACATGAATATTTACTAACGGAGAATGAATAAATGTGATAAACCACATGATGATTTTTCTATAGAAATAAGGTGCAAGAAGGTTAGACTTTAATGTAAGATCCTGTAAATTGATTTGTACTTGCATTTTCATGGGGTAAGATTTTGTAGCTCTTATGAAATTAAATTACCTCGACCCATTGAAGTAATTGATTATAATATTTAGGATTTAGTTTTGTGGAGATAAAGCCATTTTAGCAGTTCTGTGTGAGACTCATAAACTTTATTAACTATTTGAATAAAATTTTTCATTTTCCTTTTCTACTTATTGCTTTTACCTTGGAGGTAAATTATTGCTTTTACCTTGAAAACCCTTCTGGATTTCAGTTATCCTAGTCAGAGAGGGTAAATTGTTATTGTTTTTATAATTAGTGATAGTTACCGTTTGTTGAATCCTGGCAGCATGCCAGGCACTGTGCAATGTGATCTTTGTGCGTTATTTCATTTAGTCTCCTTAACATCCTTTGTAGATTAATATCATTGTTATCTCCTTGGTAGATGAGATGAGTGAGGCTTTTAGAGAGGCCAGGTGACTTGTCAAGCCCTCTTCTCACCTTCAGAGCCTATGCGCTTGGTGACTATACTTACTGACTCCACATATTCTTCCAAGACTAACTTATTGCAGCACATTCTCTAATTCTGTAATTTACCACATTCTCCAAAATCGGACAGAACTGGGCAGTGTTTCCTAAGCTGGTCTCTCTGGTAAAAGGCTAAAGCACCCGTGGAGTGTTAGTTTCAGTTATTGCTTTTACCTTGGAGGTGACCCTTCTGGATTTCAATTTTCTTGTCTTTGAAATAACAGAACTAGAAGATAGAAATGCTAAGGTCTTCAAATCTGCAAATCTTTGGCCAAATTGGTCGAAGGATTGACTTCATTTTCTTCAGTAGGATTTAGAACAGGTAGAACCTACATAATTTGTGCCCTCCATTTTTCTTCCCTTTAGATCTAAGTATTTTTTCCGGTAAGGCTGAGGTCTCTGACTGAGACTAGTTAGCCTGGACATGAAGGGAAAGTGAATCGAGGTTGTTGAACAGCCGTGTGCAAGGCATGGTTCTCTGCTTATGATGTACATTCTCTCATTCAGTCCTCACAGAATCCCTCATGAATAGCTACCTTCGTTGACAAAGAAAGCAACCACACTATACTTAAGAGACAACTGAGGCTCATAGTGATTAATTAACCTCCCCAAGGTCACCTAGCAGGAAAGTGATGGAGCCAGGATTTGAGCCGAATTCTTTCTGGCTTTAGGTTGGTTGCACAGTCCCTCTCACATTCCCTGTTTCTTGATTATTTTTATTTAAATATTCAAGGATTTCTCATGCAAAAAAATAGTATTAATAGTAAGGGACTTCTCAGGGAACTTTCTGTTGATCAGTTTATACTTCATAGAGATTCCCTGTGTCGTATCATGAGACTGAGAACTAGCTAAGGGGTATCGCTATAGCTCCAGTTATTTGAAACCTCATGTATTTTTAGATATGAGATTTTAAAAAAGTCTGCTCAAGCAGTTTTGGCTTATCTGAGGTAGTTTAGCCTATCCAGACTTTTCTGATTTCATAAATTAGCCAGGCATGGGAATATCATTGATAAGAACACTTCATAATTATAGATTCCATTCTCTTTCATATGAGATTTAAATACCTTTTCGTTCATTCTTTGTCATTTTCCAGGGGAAGAAGTCTTAGCAGAATTTTACCCATGGTCACAAAAGTGAATCATTTGGTGTCAGAAATAATAAACTTAAGGGTCCTCTTTCTCAGCACCATATCCTGAACACTGAAATCCACTTGAAATGTTATGGTCTCATGGAAATCCAACTGCCGTTTCCAAATGATAATGCTGTTGTTATTGATCATGATGGTGATAATGATATTATTATTATCATTAAAATTATAATTATACCTGTGTTAGGAACACTGTTCTAAGTCCTTTACGTGTATTAATTTACTTATGCCTCACAGTCCTCTAAGGTAGGGTTTATGAATGAGGAAGATACAATTATCTGGATATTACATATGAGAAAATTGCTCCCTCTTTCATTTCCAATATAACTGAACGCATACTACTTCACCTCTATAAAGGGCCTCTGGCTTAAGGACCATTCTTATGATGACATTTGAATTCCTTTAAGTGTTGACCACAAAGCTGGGGACGTAGCAGCAGTTTATTAAATCTTCTATTTTACTGAATGATGAATTGGTACAGATGAATCATTCTCAGTGCCAGGCCATGGAATTGATACAGAGAGCTTGGACTTGTTCCTCGTACAAAATTGAAATGTGCTTGTTTCCATTTGTTAATCTTTTGGTGTTTGCACTGCAGAATAAAATACAGGGTACTGAATTCAATTTAAATTTCAGATAAACAACAGACATTGTCTTAGCATTTAAATTGTGTCTCAAATATCGCAAAGGATATCCTTGTAATAAAACAAATTATTTGTTGTTTATCTGATACTTAAATTGAACTCGGTTATCTTCTATTTTTATTTGCTAAATCTGGTAATGCTATCAGGTGTTCATAAAGTAATCACTTTAAAGGAAGTCCTGAAAAGACAGGGCTATCACTTTCTTCTCACATACTATAATGTAAGCCTTGAAGAAATTAGGATATTTTCATCTCACTGGATCTGAACCTATTTTTAAACTTAGTCAAAAGGTACCTACTTATGAGGGGAACAAACGTTCTTGTCAGTATGTCACTAGAAACTTACTAGCAATATGATCTGAAATACCTTCAGTCCAACTGCCTTCCGACTCTAAAATTCTTTAATTCTAAGTAACCCTTAAATATTTAAACCAGGTTTCTACTTTTCCCAGTTAGTATTTGTGTTTTCACCACCCTGCATGAAAATGTGGGTTATGAAATGCCTTCACAAGTATGGTAGTCAGTGTCTTGCCCTGGACTTCTAGAAGTCTAGGTGTTGGTTGTTATTATATGGCAGCAATAAAGGAAAATCCTTCCTACTGTGCTAGTACCCACAGTATTACCTTTCATACTTTAGCTGCTGTACCTTCAGTCTCTGTGTCAACCTCTGATCTAAACACTTCTTTGCTTCTTTAGTTAATAACATTCTTCTTGCCTAATACTGTGTTACGGACTGCATCAAGGAAACGACTAATCTTTGCATGCTGAGGTTTAAGCTGAAATAAAGTAATCCCTCCACTAACATTTTACAGAATCCCCACAAACCTGCCCCTATTTTAGTTAATAGAATGCATTCCCACCGACATGCTAGAAATTTCAGCACTGTCTTTGGTCCTCCCTCCAGTCTAATCTGAATCTCACAAGTCATCAAGGCCTGTGGCTTCTGTCTCTGAAATGTCTTTTGAGTCTTTCTCCGTGTATCTCTTGTCCTTAGACAGTTGCCCTCCCTATTCTGTTCAGTTGTCCCTGACCCACCCATCTTCTTCATAATTCCTTCTTCAACATGGACCTGATCATGGCAATACTTTGCTTAAAGCTCCCTGATGAGTCTTCAATCTCTGCTGATTATTATCCAGTTTTTTTTTTTTTTTTTTTTTTTTTTGAGACAGTGTAGCTCTGTTACCCATGCTGGAGTGCAGCAGCAGAATCTCGGCTGACTGCAACCTCCGCCTCCTGGGTTCAAGCAGTTCTCCCGTCTCAGCCTCCCGAGTAGCTGAGATTACAGGCATGCATCACCATGCCCAGCTAATTTTTGTATTTTTAGTAGAGACTAGCTTTCACCATGTTGGTCAGGCTGGTCTCAAACTCCTGACCTCAAGTGATCCGCCCGAATCAGCCTCCCAAAGTGCTGGGATTACAGGCTTGTGCCACCGAGCCCGGCCTATCTAGTCGTCTTAGCAGAATTTTCACAAACTAATTGCAAACTATTTTCTACACTCCTTACCACACACGCTTAACCTGCACCAGACACACTTGGGATGTTTTTATTTCCTTATTTCTGTTTCCCCAAATCTTGTTACTCCCTGGCCTCAATAAAAATTAATTGTTCCCTGTATAACTTTACCATCAGAGTCCCCTCTCACCTTAAGCAAACCTAATTTATAAAATTACTGTTTTATAATAAAAGCATTGTTTTCAAAAATGCTTACAACCAAATTTTTAAAAAATAATTAAGTCCCCAGATATTGAAAAGTATTATTTTATTAATATAATGCTATTAAAAGTATTATTCTAGCACTTTGGTTTTCAGAAACATACCTGTATTAGAAAGAAACAATTTATTTTAATATATACTTGTCCTGCAGTGGTTTTAGAGAATGAGCAGGCTTGAGCAGTGTTCATGATCCAGGAGTAATAATGAATAGGTTGGGAAAATCAGTAAGTAGCTCAGGGGAAACCCTGGAGCTGTACAGTTTATTCTTCCTTGACTAGATTGCTGATGCAGCTGAATCCCCAATTATGTCAAGGGTCACAAAGAGGGCAGAGATGAGGTGAGAGGCTGTAGACCAAGGCAGGACTCAGACAGTAACCTGGATCCAGGAAAAAGGGTCCATGGCAGTCAATGACGATTAATGCCCGTGTGCTTTTCAGAACATTGAGCTGAAGGTTGAAGTGGAGAGCTTGAAACGAGAACTCCAGGACAAGAAACAGCATCTGGATAAAACACGGTGAGTTGTAATTTTAAGCACTCGTCCTTTCCAGAGTCTGGGTTGGTAATCTGAGAGCAATAGATTTGGAACCAAATTCCTTAACCTATCTGTGGCACTTGAATCCTGTGTCTGATTCAGGAACTGAAGCAATACATTTTCATATGCTGTGTTTCCCTTGGGCTCTCTGTCTGTTACTAAGTCAGATGGACCTTGGCGTAAGTTGGTAAATTCACCAGACATAAGATTGCAAACTTCCTATTATTCAGCAGTCAACTAATTGGAAACAGTGCGTGTTTCCACTTTTAGTAGAGACAAACGCAGATGAGCTTTATCAAAAATATCAGTCAGTCTATAATAACATCAAGGGCTGAGAGAACATTTGGGGAAAATGGGCACCCATCACTATCAGTGATAGTGTAAATTGTGATAACGTTTTTAGTACGTGGTGGTACCTATTATAGTAAAACAGGAGGATTCTGTTTGATCAAACAATCCCTAGAAGGAATCTGTTCCTTATAAATAAAAGCACTAGTGTGAAAGGATAAATGTATAAGGATGTTTACTGCATCGTTAATTGTAATGGCAAAGAACTAGAAACATCCATCAATAGGGCATTGATTAAAGAAAGTTTGGTATCACTACACTGTGGACTATTATGCAGTTATTGAAAAGAATGAGTTAGCTCTATATTGTTGTCCTAGTGGGAATTCCTTGATTAAGTAAGGGGGAAAAGTTGCTGAGCAATATTTGTGGTATATTGAGGAAGAGTGAGATCACAGTCCATGATAGGGAGGAGACTTGATGTTTTTCTTTTTATACATTTGTATTGCTAAAATGGTTAGTTTTATAATGTATAGTTTTTTAAAAACTTGGTGTTAAATGACAAGTATTATTAAAATTATTAGAAACATTTGTAGATTTTAAGAAAGTTTCAGAATACAAAAATTAAGGTATAAAAATCAGTAGCATTTCTACACACCAATAACATTCAAAATCAAGAAAAGCGATTCCATTTACAATAGCCACTAAAAAATAAAATACCTTGGAATATATCTAACCAAGGAGGTGAAACATCTCTACAGGGAAAACTATGAAACACTACTAAAAGAAATAATAAATGACACAGTCAAATGGGAAAACATTCCATGCTCATAGATTGGAAGAATCAGTATCATTAAAATGGCCATACTGCCCAAAGCAATCTACAGATTCAACACTATTCCTATCACACTACCAATGCCATTCATCAAACGACAAGATCAAATCCAGAGGCATCACACTGCCCAATTTCAAACTATACTACAAAGCTACAGTTACCAAAACAGCATGTTACTGTTACAAAAAAAAAAAAAAAAAAAAAGACACATACACCAGTGGAACCAAATAGAGAACCCAGAAATAAAGCCGTATACCTACAGCAATCTGATCTTCCACAAAATCAACAAAAATAATCAGTGGGGAGAAGACTCCCCTATTCAATGATGCTGGGATAACTGGCTGGCCATATGCAGAAGAATAAAACTGAGCCCCTACCTTTCAGCACCTATAAAAATTACCTCAAGATGGATTAAAGATGTAAATGCAAGACCTCAAACTATAAGTGGTGGCTCACACCTGTAATCCCAGCACTTTGGGAGGCCGAGGTGGGAGGATCACAAGATCAAGAGATTGAGACCATCCTGGCCAACATGGCAAAACCGCATCTCTACTAAAAAATACAAAAACTAGCTGGGCATGGTGGCACGCACCTGTAGTCCCAGTTACTTGGGAGGCTGAGGCAGGAGAATCACTTAAACCTGGGAGGTGGCGGTTGCAGTGAGCCCAGATTGTGCCACTGCACTCTAGCCTGGCAACAGAGTGAGACTCCACCTCAGAAAAAAAAAAAAAAAGAATTCTAGAAGAAAACCCAAGAAACACCATTCTGGATATTGGCCTCAGGAATTTATGACTAAATCCTCAAAACCAATTGCAACAGAACCAAAAAGCAATGAGCGGGATTTATTTAAACTAAAGAGTTTTGCCCAGCAAAAGAAGCTATCAACAGAGTAAACAGACAACCTCTAGAATCTAAAAAAATCTGCAAATGAGCATCTGAACAATTGAACAATGAAAAACAAATAACCCCATTTAAAAAATAAGCAAAAGGCATGATCAGACACTTTTCGAAAGAAGACATACAAATGACCAACAAATATATGAAAAACTGCTTCACAGCACAAATCATTAGGGAAATATAAATCAAAACCTCAATGAGATACCATCTCACACCAGTCAGAGTGTCTGCTCCTAAAACGTCTAAAAACAACAGATGCTGGCAAGGCTGCACAGAAATGGAAATGCTTACATGCTGTTGGTGGAAAGATAAATTAGTTCAGTCACTGTGAAAAGCAGTTTGGAGATTTCTCAAAGAACTTAAAACAGGACTACCATCCAACCCAGAATTCCCTTACAAGGTATATATCCAAAAGAAAACAAATCTGTCAAAAAGACACATACACTTACATGTTCATTGCAGCACTATTCACAATAGCAAAGACATGGAATCAATCTAGATGCCCATCAACAGTAGATTGGATAAAGAAAATGTGGTACATCAAATTTACATATACACCATGGAATACTATGCAGCCCCAAAAAAGAATGAAATCATGTTCTTTGCAGCAACACAGATGCCACTGGAGGCCATTATCCTAAAGCAATTAATGCAGAAACAGAAAATCAAATGTGGTAGCATGTTCTCACTTATAAGCAGGAGCTAAACAAGTACTCATGGGCACAAAGATAGCAACACTAGAAACTGGGGACTACTACAGTGGGGAGTTGGGGAAGGGTTGAAAAACTAAGTATTGGGTACTATGCTCAGTACCTGGGTAATGGAATTATTTGTACCCCAACCTCTGCATCATGTAGTATACCCAGGTAGGAAACCTACACAGGTAGCCCCTGAAGCTAAAATAAAAGTTGAAAAACTAAAAGAAAGTAACGTACGAATGCAAAAAGAAATGCTTTCAGATTATGTTCTGGGATCAGTACACAGTCAATCTGATCTGGCATTCTTTCTGGATCTACAGTATTTCTTGATATTTAGGACGATAATCCAGCAAGGTCAAAATATTTAAAACCAAATTAAATTATACACAATGCAGTGATATTGCTAAATACATACTAAGGCATTAAATAAGACAACAGATTTTAGAAAAACTTATAATAATAACAATTAGTAACATTTGAAATTTGTGTAATGCTTTGTTTTAAAAAAAACTTAAAAATGTTATTTGAATTAGGTGACATTTTTCTATTTTGGGGAATGAGAAAACTAAGGTATGTTCTTCTCAAATCAGTGACAGAGCCCTCATCTTCTTGCATAAAGTTCAGGGTCTTCTGATTTCAAACAGCTGTAGCGTCTTAAATAAGGCATTCCTGGTTAATGGCATTAATTCAGAAAATGGGTAACTTCCATTCTCTATTGATTATAGTTACTGGTTTTCTATTGCACTAGCACGGAAGATGGAGTCAAATATAGATTCAGAGTAAAAGTTGATTCCTGGGGTCTGCCTATTTGAGGGTCTTGGGTGATACCCTTGACTTTTGTCTCTTGTACAGCCAGGATCCTCATGCCTCCAAAAGCTATATAATGACGGGAGCTCAAGCTAAATATAGACCCTGGGATGGTATTGAGTAGTGTTGACTATTCAGTGAAGAATCCTGTAATCTTTAGGGAAGCATCATTTGTTCTCCCTGGACACATATTCAAGTACCACTGGTCTTAGTGCCCCATAAGCCCATATAGTTCAATATTCTCCTTTGTCCTGAGAACAAGACGATGGCCCATGGTTCTCAACAAATGGCTTAAAGCAGGAATAAAACCAAAGAGGAATCAAAATCATTCAGCATCTGATATTACCCCCAAATTTCTAATCCTTAGACATCTAAGAACAGCTGTTGTTCACTATAAATAAACTGGTGATACCTTACCCACCTCATGCTAGCGCCTGGACATTCAATCCTAGGAATATCAGACAGGCAAAGCTCAGCCAAAATCTTGAGCTTTCGTGGATTAAATGTCTCTGCATGGGATCCTGGAAAAGCTGGGTAGAACTCTGGATAGGTAGCCCAAATTTAGGGCAGCCTGCTAGGAATTACTGGCTTTAAAGGAAGAGAGCATTTCTGTGGCTGCCCAAATGGATATTCCGTACCAGCAACCTAAATGGAAAGAACACTTGAATTTCAAATAGCAGGAAAAGCCAGGAACTAGCAAAGCATCCTGGGAAGCAGAGTCAATGGAAGAGCCCCAGGACAGATGACAGTGAATGTAAACCACTTGATGACTACCTGCCTTCCAAATGAAAGTTCCTCTGGAAGCTATAGCAATAACGAAGCCACTAGGAAGTCAAGTATATACCACTTGACAAACAACAAAAAAGAGTTTCTAAAAGTTTGGAATGTTTTCAACCTGAAAAAGTTGAGGAGATCAGTTCCACAGATAACCGTAGAGAGAAAAAATGCTCCATTTTTCTTCTTATCAGTGTCGCTCTGAATTACTGGAACAACCTTAATGGTTCCACTTGCTAAACTGTGTATCTGGCTAATACTCTGTGGTTTTAGGGCTGACGTGGAGAATCTCAACAGTCAGAATGAAGCTGAGCTCCGGCGCCAGTTTGAAGAGCGACAGCAGGAGACAGAGCATGTTTATGAGCTCTTGGAAAATAAGATCCAGCTTCTGCAGGAGGTGAGGAGGAATTCCCAAAGTCCATAGCTGGGGGTACTCTTTTATTAATACTTCCTTTCCTACTGCCCTGCCTTCTGGCTTTCACCTTTTCCGTTTCTACTTTCCTTCCCGAATTCATCTGTGTTCCTGGATCTTAGGGCTTCTGACCTAGGTAAAACCTTACAGCCTCTCCGTTTTTGTTCTTTTTCCAGGAATCCAGGCTAGCAAAGAATGAAGCTGCGCGGATGGCAGCTCTGGTGGAAGCAGAGAAGGAGTGTAACCTGGAGCTCTCAGAGAAACTGAAGGGAGTCACCAAAAACTGGGAAGATGTACCAGGAGTCCAGGTCAACCCCGACCGACACATGGAGGCCCTGGCCCAGAGGAACAAGTAGGTGCCTTCAGTGTGCTGTTTGTCGCTTGTCTTTTGCCCGTTTTCAAGGCAGACAGCAGCTGCACTGTTCCCTTGCAGGGACTGACAGTGGGAGCTTCATTATTTCTAAGACTTTATGGGCTCACAACCAAAGATGTTCTTTTCAGGACTGAGTTTTCAATGGTATCCGTTAAGAAAACTCACTTCTTGGATTCAGTGGGCAAATAGTGGCAAGCAAGAGACGTGGATCCACTTATCCAGCAAACATTTACTGGGCACATCACACGCCAGATACCAGGCTAAGCACTTCAGTTACAGAAACAAAAGACCTAGTTCTTCTCACCAAGAAATGTGTTGCATGATTTTAATAAGTTTCCTGATAGAAGAGCATGGGGTGCTCTGGGGAAATACTGGAGGGTCATCCATTCCACATTAAAAGAGCAAGGTGTCTGCTATGGTCTGAATGTTTTCTGTCCCTTCTCCCCCCCCCCGCTCCGCTGCCAGTTCATATGTTGAAATCTTAACCCTTAAGGTGAGGGCATTATGAGGTGGAGCCATTAGGAGGTGATTAGATGATAGAGACTGAGATGGAACCCTCATAAATGGGATTAATACCCTTGTAAAAGAGACTCCAGGGAGCTAGTTAGCCCCTTCTACTGTGTGGGGATATAGTGAGCGTGCACCCTTAGGAGCCAGACTGTGGATCTTCACCAGACACTGAACCTGTCAGTGCTTTGATCTAGGACTTCCCCACCTCCAGAACGGTGAAAAATAAATTTTTGTTGTTTATAAATGTTGTAAGTAAAATTTTGATGCCGCAAAAGAAATAGCACTTGAAGATAAATCCTCTCAGCAAGACAGTTTACTTCTGTAGAAGGGTGCGCCTCATGGATGGAGCAATGGTGAATGCACCCCTGGACAAGGGAGGAAGAGTGGTCTTTTTCCTGACGGAGGTCACACCTACTCCTGTGTCATTCCCTTATTGGCTGGGGTTAGACTGCACAGGCTAGACTAATCCCAACTGGCTATTTTAAAGAGCGCAGGGGTACAAGCTGGAGTAGCTGGGTGGGTAGTTTGGTGGGAAGGACAGTTAAGGGCAGGTCAGAGCAGGTACCCAGTGGTGACCTAGGTCAAAGCAGGTGACCAGAGCAGATGAGTGGAGCAGGTGACCAGGATAGGCCACTAGGATGAGTCAAGACAGAACAGGGGACTGGGGGAACAGATGTGAACTACTGATTAGAACTGGTGGAGAAGGCTGTTTACTGAAACTGCAAGGAAGTTAAACTTTAAAAGGGAGGACAAAGAACTGAACATACTGACAGACTGATTCGCTGAAGAGAAATCGAGAACTCATTGTATCCAATATAAGCCACCCAGTTTATAGCGTTTTGCTATAGCAGCCCAAACAGACTAAGATAATGCCATTGAAGGTTTCCTAGAGGAAGTGAAATCTGAGCTGAGCTTTGAAGGGTGAATAGGAGTTAGGATAAATAGGTAGAAAGTGGATAGGGAAAGGAAAGATTCTATGCAGAAGGAGAAACTTTGGAGGGAAAACACAGGGAAAGGAATATTTCAAGAACTTTAAATAATTATACATAACTGGAGCAAGTGGAAGACAAGTAAGAGGTAAGTTGTTTTGGGAATAGGGGTCTGATTGTGCTAGCTTTATACACCATTAAAGGAACTTGGACTTTGTCCCGAAGGTAACAGGGCAATTGTTGAAGTCACCACTAGCTACTGTCTGGGTTACTGCAGAAACCTTCTAGAAGTCCTCTCTACTTCAAGTCCTGCTCCTCTCATTGTCTCAACCTAATAATTCAGAGCAGTTCTGAAACAGGTAATTCAACAGCAACAAACTGGCAAATAATTTAGTCTCTTAGGTGCATAAGACTATGGTGGCATAAAAATCTTTAAGGAGCTTTTAACTGAATAGGCAAAAACTACATGTGCACACTGTGACCACTGTGATCTTTCCAAGACATTAATTTAACTGCACCATCGCAGAACCATTTAAGAAGCTTAGCAATACCTTTAGGAGTTAAGATCCATTCTCCTCATGTGGCCGTCAGAGCCTTTTATGATGTGATCTCTGCTTTCTCCCACACTCCTCAGCCACCACCACTCCTGCACACTCCATTCAAGCCAGGCTAGTAATAATAATGATGGCTAAGCTTTGTTGGCACCTCCTACTATCCAGCTGAGTACTTTATGTTCTTGTTCAACAACCCCATGAGATATGAATTATTACACTTTATTAATGAAAACACTGGCATTGGGAGAGTTGTGTCACATGGTTTCAGGGATTGCTGACATCCAAACCCTGAATCCGTACTGCCTCCAGAAGCACAGGAAGCTATGTATGGCAAGTCACCAGAATTGTGCTCATGCTTTTCCTTCTGTGGGAAACATCCGCCAACTTTTTCCCTTCTAGTGAACCTCACTAAGGCATCAGAAATGACTAAGGCAGTCATTTCTTTGAAGGCTTTGTGATAGCAGAATGAAGTTTCTGTATTGTTTCTTTGTTTTATATATCTATATACATATTATACAATCATCAGTATGGTGTTTTATTTGCTCTCAGGTTTTCCCTACTAGATTCCCCAAGACTGTCTCATATTTGAACTCCAATAAAAAAAAACTAACCTGAAAAAACAAAACCCCAAGAAAAGCACATGCACATCTGAAAATAAATTGAGGCAGATGGCCTTGAACAACTTTGGAGAGTAGGAGAACAGATCCTTTGTAGAGACTGAGGGTCAAAGAGATGAGTGTGGTTTGAGGTTTAAGAAAAGTAGACATGTTGTAGTGCAGATACCATGAGAGAATTTCACATGGAGCCCACATTTGTCCTTCTCATCATCATTGCAGTTTACGTTTGTATCATGTTTTTAAGGTTTTTTGTTTATTTGTTTTCGGTTTTATTTTTGAGATGGAGTCTCGCCCTGTTGTCCAGGGTGGAGTGCAGTGGCACGATCTCAGCTCACTGCAACCTCTGCCTCCTGGGTTCAAGCAATTCTCCTGCCTCAGCCTCCCCAGTAGCTGGGATTACAGGCATGCACCACCACACCCAGCTAATTTTATATTTTTAGTAGAGATAGGTTTTCATTATGTTGGTCAGGATGATCTTGAACTCCTGACCTCAGATGATCTGCCCGCCTACACTTCCCAAAATTCGGAGATTACAGGTATGAGCCACCACGCCCGGCCCAATGTTTTTAAGTTTTTAAAGTTATTTCTGCTGGGCGCAGTGGCTCACACCTGTAATCCCAGCACTTTGGGAGGCCAAGGTGGGAGGATCATGAGGTCAAGAGATCAAGACCATCCTGGCGAACATGCTGAAACCCCTTCTCTACTAAAAATACAAAAATTAGCTGGGCATGGTGGCATGTGCCTGTAGTCCCAGCTACTCAGGAGGCTGAGGCAGGAGAATCATCTGAACCCGGGAGGCGGAGGTTGCGGTGAACCAAGAATGTGCCACAGCACTCCAGATTGGCTGCAGAGTGAGACTCCATCTCAAAAAAAAAAAAAAAAAAGTTGTTTCTTATTCCCAAATGTTAGTTGATCCTCACACTCTAAATGAATTTATAATTGGTTTATGTAATTCTTACTTGACTTTCTGGTGCCCCTCACCTTTCTGCCAAGGTATTTTCTCCCGAGGTGCTATCATTTTCTGATACAGTTGGACAGAAATGGTAATCACAACTGGAAACATTTCATCTAGTATCCGGCGCATTTTCAAGGTCCTGGACAGAACCTTACTCTAATATATACAAGCAGAGAATATGCCTAGCACACAGATGATCAATAACTGTATTTGAACTCATGATTTGTATACTTCAGCACAGTATTTTATAACTTAACCCGAGTCTGAGTTTTCAGTCTGTTCTCCAGCCATTGACTCTTCCCAAATTGTACACTGGGTCTTCATGCCTTAATTCCTTTGTGCAATCTCTTCCTTCTGAGCCTGGAAAACCACCCATGTCTTTGCTATTGCAAATAATGTGCAGTGAACATTTGCGTGTATATATCTTCACGGTAGATGATTTATATTCCTCTCGATATATACCCAGAAATGGGATTGCTGGGTTGAATGGTAGTTCTGCTTTTTATTCTTTGAGGAATTGCCATACTGCTTTCTACAATCGTTGAACTAATTTACAGTCCCCTCAGCAGTGTCTAATGTTTCCTTTTCTCTGCAACTTCACTAGCATCAGTTATTTTTTGACTTTTTAACCACAGCCATTCTGGCTGGTGTGAGATGGTGTCGCATTGCAGTTCTGATTGCATTTCTCTAGTGATCAGTGTTATTGAGCTTTTTATCATATGCTTGCTGGCTGCATGTATGTCTTCTTAAGTGTCTGTTTGTGTTCTTTGCTCACTTTTTAATGGGGTTGTTTTTCTCTTGTAAGTTTGT